>CM022878.1:5676575-5712324 GCA_012654025.1 Pachypsylla venusta | reverse complement strand
ACCTTGTAGTGTATAGTCGTTTGAAGACGTTTGTACTCGTCTTCAAACGACTGCCAAAACACTTTTTGGCATTGAAAAAATCTCGAGTTTCAGCCATTGGTCCGTGTGTGTGCAAGAGCATGTCTGTTTGTAAACAACATATCTCAAGAACGGCAAGTGCTAGAGACTTGAAATTTGGTATGTATGTTTTGGTATGTATGAAATTTGGTATGTTAGTTTTATGCCATGAACGGAGAAATAAGAATTCGAATATACCATTGGCGGTTTTACGCCGCTTTTTGGCTGTTTTCGCATATCCTGCTTAAAATGAGGACGGTAGGTAATAGCTAGAACTTCAAACTTGGTGCCTATTCATATCAATTTCATACAAGAAAATGAAAAATACAGTTGAAGTGTAATATCCTGTTGGCCGCTAAATAGCGGTTGAAGGTCGCTTTTTATAGATGAAAAAGACGTGTGATGTTCACACCAGATTTTTTCCTAAAAATATAGACCATCGTATAATTTCGTAAAAAAAATGTTGAACAAATGAGATAAGAATATTGTACTGAGACAGAACCTGTGGACAAAACCTATTCTTGTGAAAATAATCATTTGGACAGTAGATACGTATATTGTATATTAGTTATACAGGGGGCAGCAATATAACGTTATATAGTATATGTATTGTGTTTATTTTAGTATTAAAGAGCAAATAACAATGGAAAATATCAGGTTACATAATATGTATTATGTTAGTAGATAAGTATATTAATTATACAGTGGGCACCAATATAACGTTACATAGTATGTATTATGTTTATTTTAGTATTAAAGAGCAAATAACAATAGAAAATATCAGGTTACATAATATGTATTATGTTAGTAGATACGTATATTAGTTATACAGGGGGCACCAATATAACGTTACATAGTATGTATTATGTTTATTTTAGTATTAAATAGCAAATAACAATAGAAAATATCAGGTTACATATTATGTATTATGTTAGTAGATACGTATATTAGTTATACAGGGGGCACCAATATATCGTTACATAGTATGTATTATGTTTATTTTAGTATTAAAGAGCAAATAACAATAGAAAATATCAGATTACATAATATGTATTATGTTTATTTAAGTAAAGAGCAAATAACAATAGAAAATGTCAGGTTACATAATATGTATTATGTTAGTAGATACGTATATTAGTTATACAGTGGGCACCAATATAACGTTACATAGTATGTATTATGTTTATTTAGGTAAAGAGCAAATAACAATAGAAAATGTCAGGTTACATAATATGTATTGTATTTTGTTTATTTTTGAAATATGTATGAAGCAGCTTGTACGTGCTTGCAAGAGTAGCTCCAAGGATTTTCATTTGCAATATTTTTTTCTTCTTCTGCCTTGTATAAATAAAATTTACATTTTAAAAAAATATTTCCTCCCATTTTTTTCCCTATCATTATTATTACTATGGGGTACTTCAAAACGATTTCGTACAGATTGTTCAAATCTACCTGTGTACATTTCATAGACTCATACCTGTACATGGGCACCACTAAGTTTCGCCCATTAACCCTTTCGTTTCAAGGTAATCTCTGTACATTTCATAGACTCATACCGGTACATGGGCACCACTAAGTTTCACTCATTAAAACTTTCATTTCAAGGTAATCTCTGTACATTTCATAGGCTCATACCTGTACAAGGGCACCACTAAGTTTCACTCATTAAAACTTTCATTTCAAGGTAATCTCTGTACATTTCCAACGAATGGAGAGTAAAAATCCCATCTTTAATGACCACTAGATGTTAAAGAGACGTTAAGCCAAATATTAAAAAAAAAGTTTCAGTGGTTTTTTTTTTACAAAGTCGAATAATTTCTCAAGATATTGAGTTCTCTTTTTTTTCTTTTTCTTTTTTTTTTAAAAAAAAACACACATTGTAAAAACGAATAAGTACACCAAGGCAGGTAAATAAATCGTTTACATACACACAACATTATACGATAGCAAGAGTAATAAAATATCACATATCTTCCATTCTATAGGTTTTAACTTATTTTCAGATATAGTTTATTTTCAGCGCTAACACCGGGGAGGAGTCAATTTATTATTATCGTGCCTAGAAGAAGTTTCCGAGGGGAAGTCTACGATGAAATAAACCAAAGTATAGGTAGTTCCTATTGACTGAATGTGAAATTGGATGTCAGAAAAGCGTGATGAAAAATGTATTGCAAACTGAATAGAAAACAAGTTTAGATTAGAAAATTGCCTCACAATTTGATGTTTTACTCTTTTATACAGGGTGATCCATTTCAAACGGTACATCAGGCATATATTTTAGATCCTGTTGGCGATAAAAAAAAACTAATGTATCAAGATATTAAGAGTAAGCCTTATGATAGTTGTTCGTATCATTATCTTCTACCGAGGGGAGCAAGCCAGATTCATTAGATGACGGTTCATCATCAGAAGGGACATCAACTGCTTCAGACCAATGATGAAAGGACTTCAGTAAAACGCAATTTTTTACGCATGATACACGGCAGTTCGACACATACGTTCCCGTATAATGGACTGCAGTAACTACAAGTAGATTTGAACCAGAAAGATCAAATTAGAAATAATAGAGGTTCTAGGGATGCTCTGAGAGCATACATGCCTTGTGTCTTTATATTAGTAAACTAGCTGTTTCGCCCGTGCTTCGCTACGATTCTTATGATATTAAGGTATCATTTTTCATCCGAATAAGCGTTTTGTGTGGAGGTGCTAGGGAGGGGATTTCCAAAAACCTCCCACTGCTGCCCTATCACCCTCAAATGCAACGCAAAGCTTCTACTTGGACGATAAAATTACTTAACAATTAAATCTCCCAATATAAAATTAATAATTTTGAGGTCAGACTTCATAAAATTACCAAATAGTCATATAGCGGCCAATCGGCGGCTACGACCACTTTTTGATTTTTCCATCTACCTGTGCGTAGGAAGGAGCAAATATTGAAAGTGGATATTTTCTGAACGTGAAATTTGATTTCCCACAAGTTTTATATAATATCTTTTTTTATTTGGAATAACCGATTTTGAGTTAGAGGCGTTTAATAAATTGGAGTATAATCATTTTTTTAAAAAGTGTAAAAAATAGCCTATATTCGACTGCCCATTCTGACCAAATCGCTGAACCGAATTTAACATTTAAATATGTTATTCGACGTCAAATTCAATTCTCATTAATTTTGAATAGAGCAATTTTTTTCATGAAACGCAACGTTCGAATGTTATACGCCAAAAACTAAAATTAGCGGCAAAATTTAGCTCACCTCAGAAACCGTCGCAAACTTAGTTTACTAATATTCAGGATGCCCAACGTGAAATAAAATCAACTCCCGCTTTTTACTAATTTATTCTAGGCTTGCCTTTTTTTTTTTATCTCATTTGACTGGGCTAATAATAAGAACATTGATAATTTTAAATTTTGTTTCATTTGATTTTTGTTCTTTCTTCTTTAATTAGTGTTACTAGTTCTTTTTGTATTATTGCTAGAAATAATAGTTTGTTAAAAAAAAAAAAAATACTGTGTGAGAAATAAGCGAGTCATCAGGAAATCACAGTTTCCACGTATGGATATTGTGAGAAACAATCGAGGGTTAACGTGCAATAATTTAGGAAAGCAACGCCAGCCCCCATTTGTAGAATTGGGATTCATATACCGACAGACAGACATACATACGGACTACTGGGTGAAACTTGCGATTTGGGCTCTGGGGACCTCAAAACGTGTTTTGACCTAGAAAACTCGACATCGAAAATTTCAGCCCATTACAATATTTTCTTTTTTATATTATAGAAAGAGAAAACTATAAAAAACTATGCCAAAAAAATCGTATTTTTTTTCATCTACATTACTCATGATAGGTGATAGATGAGGTGAAATTTCCGACCTATCTTAGACATAAAATATCGAACCCAATGAGAATGAGGGGTGCCAAGTATATTTGTTATGACAATTTAAACGAGAAATATTTATCATTTGAAAGTTAGAACTTTTATCAGTTAGTTCATATTTCTTTGTCAGGGCAAAGGCACATCATTCATTATATTTTATTCCGAGCAGATTTTTTTTTTCTGCCTTTTCATTTTATTAATGAGAGAATTTGTATATATAAAACCATTTATTAATCCAAAGGGCATTGATTTTTTAAATTCATGTTTATTATACAGTGTAAGTCTGAACACAAGATCTGTACTGTCATTCGAAATTTTCTCAGACTTCAGTCTGAGAACATTGTGGTATGATCGTTTTCGATAGTAGCCAAATGAAAGACCAAAGTTTATAAATAATGACACAACACGGAGACATACTAGATGAGAGGAACGTGTGGAAAATTTACAACCTTGTCGGTCCAAATATACATACTCCGCGTGTCCATCACGGAAAGTGATGACGGTGGAAGGGTTGAATAGCATATTATGTTACTCTGAGGACGGCGGACTAGATGTTTATTTAGAATTTGATAATACCTATTGGGTAATATATTCTACGGGTTTCGGCCCACGTCGTGCTGTTTACCAGTCAGAGCACTTTACCACTAAAGCACTAACCCATGTCGGTACAAATATCACTAACTCATGTCGGCCCAAATAACAAAAGGAGAATACGGTATACGAATAGATACATATTCCATGGGTTTCGGCCCACGTCGTGCTGCTTACCAGACAGAGCACTTTATCACTAAAGCACTAAGCCATATAAACATCGTTAGGACATCAAAGCTAAACGCTACGAGAGCTTGGAAAGTAATTACTACTTCATTAAACCCAGTATGAATAATAATATTCTACAATGTACGGTATACGAATAGATACATATTCCATGGGTTTCGGCCCACGTAGTGCTGCTTCCCAGTCAGAGCACTTTACCACTAAAGCACTAAGCCATGTCGGCCCAAATAACAACAGGAGAATACGGTATATGAACATCGTTAGGACATCAAAGCTAAACGCTACGAGAGCTTGGAAAGTAATTACTACTTCATTAAACCCAGTATGAAAAAGGCTTTTGTAATAATATTCTACAATGTTAGGAAGTCCCACCAAATTGCTTTCCACATATCGTACAAAGCAACATTCACAACAAAATAATTTATACTGGAGGCAGAACCCGCCCATGACATCATACCAACATATTTTACGTATGCGCAAAAATAAGCTTTTTTTACTTTCCATATCCTATAAAAAGGAAAGTACTGCAATGGATTGAAATTTTCGGGGTCCCCAGAACTCAAATCGCGAGTTTCAGCCATTGGTCCGTTTATGTATCTGTCGGTCTGTCAACAAGATATCTCAAGAACGGTATGTGCTGGAGACTATTCGGGATGGAATTTACTGTTAGCGTTTTTTTGCCGCTTTTAATTATTCCTGTCTATAAAAGAGGACGGTAAGAGCTAGAACTGAAAATTTGGTGCCTATTTTATGCATGGAATGCAAAATATCCCTTTTTTTTTTTTTAATCTAGCATAAAAAGTAAATGGTAAGAGCCAGAAATTGAAATTTGGTGCCTATATCCATATTGTTTTATGCACCAAATGAGCAAAGACACTTTTGATGGAAAATTAATCTCCCCTTGAAATTTGGTGCCTATATCCATATTGTTTTATACACCAAATGAGCAAAGACAATTTTGATGGAAAATTAATCTACCCTTGAAATTTGGTGCCTATATCCATATTGTATTATGCACCAAATGAGCAAAGACACTTTTGATGGAAAATTAATCTACCCTTGAAATTTGGTGCCTATATCCATATTGTTTTATGCACCAAATGNTTTTTTTGTCGCTTTTTAGCGGTTTTCACACTTCTAGCATAAACAGTAAATGATGGTAAGAGCCAGAAATTGAAATTTGGTGCCTATATCCATATTGTTTTATACACCAAATGAGCAAAGACACTTTTGATGGAAAATTAATCTACCGTTGAAATTTGGTGCCTATATCCATATTGTTTTATGCACCAAATAAGCAAAGACATTTTTGATGGAAAATTAATCTACCCTTGAAATTTGATGCCTATATCCATATTGTTTTATACACCAAATGAGCAAAGATACTTTTGACTTTTGATGGAATATTAATCTACTGTTGGCGGCTTTAAACGGTTTTCGGCCGATCTTTGAAGGTTTACACGGTAAGCGGTATTAGAGACGAGAAAATTGGTGTCTTTGTTAAGAATTATACATATAAACAGAGCACAAATACTACCAGTGAAGAGACATATTGTTCACTATCAGACACACAAACCCGAACCAATGGCTGAAACTCAAGATTTGGGCTCTGGGGACCTCAATACGTGCTTTAGCATTGAAAATTCCAGCCCAATAATTTCAGCTCATTATACAATACTTCTTATTTTTATAGAGACAAAGAAAGTCGTGTGATGTTCACAGCAGATTTTATGTTCTCTATTGTAGCTATAATGGGTGACTTTATTAGTTAAACCTCCTTTGGTGAGCATTGTATTATTAGTGCTGCAACCTTTTAAAATATATATTATTCTGAACAAACAAAATTTCCAAGGGATCTTGCAGGATCGTAAAAAACTCTCTCCATTCTGTTTAAAGATAGGGAGTAACGAAAATAAAATGTTAAGCACAGCTGAGGGATGCTAACCAAATATTGTTTTGAAGATAAACAATTCTGAGATCCTAATCCACATGTACAGTTCATGGGTCCAGCACGCTTCCACTGCACAGCTTTGGTTATAGTATTTTTAATGAAGTTCATAATTCTGTATAGGCGTGTTAATATTGCCTCCATTAATGCAATAGATAATGTGTGTGTTGGGGGGGGGGGGGTTTCACAAAAGAGATGCAAACGAATAGCATGCTGTTTGCATTTCTCGTCAAAATTACAAATTTTAGTTTTAGGCTTTTTAATTTCAAAGTCTTGTCTAATGATATCTCTTCAATAGAACACTCTTTATGCGATGTTATCAGATGAATAATTTTACAACTTTTCCCGGCATAACAAAGATGCAGGAAGCAAAGCATAGGCACATGTTCTAAGTTGATAATTAACACGGCATAACACGAGGGAACGGATTTTGCTGTCATATTAGGATCATTCATTTCATTAAGCTTTAACCCCCTAGGTTGGAATCCATACACCTCAGCCTCATATTAGCATCACTTTTTGGGGGGGGAATTAGAATTAATTCAATATTCCAGAAATGTGTGATGGATATAAAATTACATCAAATTTAAATTTAGGACCTATAGATTAAGTAAATTAAGGCATTTAGGTAGCAGGTCGTGTCAGCGTTTGGCTGTATCCTTTGTGTATGTATGTGTCCTGTTGTTAATGAATGATTTTTATATATACAAAAAAATTGGCCGTACCTCGGCCGTTGAAGAGTTCTCATAATTTTACTGGGGTCCCAGTCTTTGTTTTGAGGGTGGTCCATTCCCATCATTTTTTTTACATCCTTTACCGTTTTGGCTAAACAATTAGTATTGTCTAAATTTTATTTTGGTCGATATCGGATTCGAACCCTGGAATGGCTAGTCACAATTTTGCAAAATATTTTGCAAAAGTAATGAAGGAGTAAGATGTCACCTAGAACTTTCTCGATTTGAGTTGATAGGTGGTCACGACAAATTTCGAGAAAAAATGCCATATAGCTCGAAAAACGTGAACTTTTTTGATGTCACCCATGCATTGTTTGTACCTACTCGGCGTAGCTTAACATTAGAGGGATGGAACCTAGACAAAAATCTTCCCAGGAATGCACCCATTAATTGTGCCAAACTGTTTCATTGCAATCGGATAAGTAGTTTCGGAATGCATAAAGGACAAACGTTACAGTTTTATGTTAAAGTGTTACACTGTTACAGAGTTACATCTTAAAATTTCACTCTCATCATTTTTTCATAACGCGCCTAAAGAAGTATAACTTCAAAAATGGTTACATATTTGTATTATCAATAATAATATTGGTAACAGATTTTTTTTTGTTTAGATTGGCCAAAGAAACAGTTAAGAAGTATTTTTCGCTGTTCCGTAAGTCTGACATCACTGCTATGCAAAACACTCGACATTCTCATGTTCAGATTAGAATAAATTATGTGAGGGCCCAAACATTGCTTGTTGGTGACGAACACGATTGACAGTGAGGGAGAACAGTAGGGATGGGATTTTCAACTCACGTAGGTGAGTCGACATGACTCGACTCGACTCACTAATATGAATCGACTCTTGATCTTGACTCTTATCGAGTGACAATTTTCAAAAACACCTTAGTTGGTCAGAAAGACATAATAAAACCAATTGACAAAAGGTGCATTTACCAAATAAACGTCCCCAACTTCGGCGAATACATTAAAAAGACATCACAATCAATCGTCACCAGAATAAAAGAACATTTTCCTTCAGTAAACAACAAACACCCGGAAAAATATTTCTCCCTTTATTATCTTTATCAGCCAACAAAAAAAAAGCTACTCGTAAGTCGACTCTTTGAAGAGTCGACTCGTGGATGACTAGCCCATCCCTAGAGAACAGTGAAATATTAGGGAGCGCAATATTCTACAAATGAAAATATCTCAGAGAAAGCAATGTTCATGTGTACCCTAAAATGCAACACTTGTTTCGTTCGATAATTTTACACGTCGGTAAAGCGTGGGCATGTTTTAGAGCTGTCAATAGGAACAGCTTTTCACATCCATTATTTATTTTTAAAATATTTAGATTTCCTTTCCCAGAGAGATTTATTTTATTTCACTTAGAGCCTCGCCTTTGAATAGGTCAAAATGAACGCCTCCTTCTTCTTCTTCTTGTTTTTGGCATTAAACTGAAAGCATTAAACATCCTTTCCAATTGGATTCTAGGATTAAACAAAATTGATTGTCAATTTGATTTAACCAATGACATTTTTATTGTCTTTTCAAAAGGAGAACGATGTGTTTCATGTCGTATTTTCGCATACATTATACATTACATGCATTATTAAATGAAATAACAACGGGGAAAACACTTTTAAAATTTATAGGTTGTGACGAGAAAAGAAAATAATCAACCATTCATTGCTCAATGCATTATCCTGGATATTGCGAGAAAAACGTAAATTGTTGGCAAAAGCTATGGCTCCTGGCATTTTAACGTCAATAAGATAATCGGTCAAACAAAACTGCAATGCACCAGATCGCAACCGGAGAATTGGGTCTCCTTTTACAAGCTCTTCCTTGGCGGACGATTGATATCAAAAAAGGCAACAGAAGAATGCCTCTAATGATGCAGGAGGTCGCAACAGCTCCATCTTAAGCATTTCTTGTACAAGTTTTTCATTGATGGCCCGTGATCTCATAAAAGGATACAGGAGAATATCTCCAATGATGCAGCTCCTTCTTGAGCATGTCTTGTCCAAGGCTTTCTTTGATGGCCCGTCATCTCATAAAAGGATACAGGAGAATGTCTCCAATGATGCAGGAGATCGCAACAGCTCTATCTTGAGCATGTCTTGTCCAAGTTTTTCCCTCATGGCCCGTGATCTCTCTCATAAAAGGATACAGGAGAATGTCTCCAATGATGCAGGAGATCGCAACAGCTCTATCTTNCCTCTCAGTTTTCTCACTAATGTAACGAGATTCACTCGTCTAGAAGTATTTGTTCCTGTAGCGCTCACTGAATGCTTCCTCTCAGTTTTCTCACTAATGTAACGAGATTCACTCGTCTAGAAGTATTTGTTCCTGTAGCGCTCACTGAATGCTTCCTCTCAGTTTTCTCACTAATGTAACGAGATTCACTCGTCTAGAAGTATTTGTTCCTGTAGCGCTCACTGAATGCTTCCTCTCAGTTTTCTCACTAATGTAACGAGATTCACTCGTCTAGAAGTATTTGTTCCTGTAGCGCTCACTGAATGCTTCCTCTCAGTTTTCTCACTAATGTAACGAGATTCACTCGTCTAGAAGTATTTGTTCCTGTAGCGCTCACTGAATGCTTCCTCTCAGTTTTCTCACTAATGTAACGAGATTCACTCGTCTAGAAGTATTTGTTCCTGTAGCGCTCACTGAATGCTTCCTCTCAGTTTTCTCACTAATGTAACGAGATTCACTCGTCTAGAAGTATTTGTTCCTGTAGCGCTCACTGAATGCTTCCTCTCAGTTTTCTCACTAATGTAACGAGATTCACTCGTCTAGAAGTATTTGTTCCTGTAGCGCTCACTGAATGCTTCCTCTCAGTTTTCTCACTAATGTAACGAGATTCACTCGTCTAGAAGTATTTGTTCCTGTAGCGCTCACTGAATGCTTCCTCTCAGTTTTCTCACTAATGTAACGAGATTCACTCGTCTAGAAGTATTTGTTCCTGTAGCGCTCACTGAATGCTTCCTCTCAGTTTTCTCACTAATGTAACGAGATTCACTCGTCTAGAAGTATTTGTTCCTGTAGCGCTCACTGAATGCTTCCTCTCAGTTTTCTCACTAATGTAACGAGATTCACTCGTCTAGAAGTATTTGTTCCTGTAGCGCTCACTGAATGCTTCCTCTCAGTTTTCTCACTAATGTAACGAGATTCACTCGTCTAGAAGTATTTGTTCCTGTAGCGCTCACTGAATGCTCCCTCTCAGTTTTCTCACTAATGTAACGAGATTCACTCGTCTAGAAGTATTTGTTCCTGTAGCGCTCACTGAATGCTTCCTCTCAGTTTTCTCACTAATGTAACGAGATTCACTCGTCTAGAAGTATTTGTTCCTGTAGCGCTCACTGAATGCTCCCTCTCAGTTTTCTCACTAATGTAACGAGATTCACTCGTCTAGAAGTATTTGTTCCTGTAGCGCTCACTGAATGCTTCCTCTCAATTTTCCCACAAATTTTATGATGAATTATTTCTAGTCGTGCTATGCAATATAACCCTAAACTTATCTAAATTTTAGTTTCCAGTTAAACTAAGAGGATTTTATGTGAAATATGAACACATTTTATGAAGCCAAAGCCCAGGAATTGTATGTTTATTTATGCTAAAATTGTTAGATTAGAACTCCCTCATCAATATCATGAAATGCGTTGAGGAGGGAAATTTGCGGAACCGTCCGCTTTTAAATTTTATCGCCCACAACAGTTAATGTTTTAAGTCCTTTTCTATGTCTTTTTGATTACAAAAAAGAACATTAAATTCAAATTTGCGGACGGTTCCGTAACTTTCTCACACCGTAATCTATACTTATAAAACGCAAAGCCCAGTTGGTATACTGACTGACGTACTGACTGACTGATAATCAACGTAGCTGCACGATAGCTAAACCTAGAAATTTCAAATTTGGCACACAGATCCCATTTAGTATGTAGGTGCGTAATAAGAAAGGAAAAAATCGAAAGTTCAAGTGTGAGCAAGTTACCGCCAAATATGATACATTTTAGCGGGTCTTTTTGTATTTTTTTTTCTGGGCAAACTAAAGGAGATAGCGAAAAATGACCGAGAATGGACCCCCCCCCCCCAAATAGCATCTAAGGACTTCATAAAAAATATAAAATTTGAAATTTTCCGGTTTTTCTCCGATTTATGGACGGTTTTCACCACCAAAAAATCGGAATTGAGAAGTACCATTTAGGGATGAGCGAGAAAGCTGAAATTTGATACAAAGGTGTCCCGCAGTACAAAAAGTCATATCCTTGAATAAAATAATGATTTTTCTAAATAGGAGCGGTGTTCACTCTGGAGGTCGGTTCCACCAAAAATTTATAATTTAGAAGTATAATTTCGGGATGAGCGAGAAAGCTGAAATTTAATACGAAGGAGTTCCGCAGTGCAAAAAATAATATCCCTGAGTAAAATATTGAATGTTCACTCTGGGGTCGGTTCCACCAAAAATCCAAATTTCGTAACCGTAGCGAAGCACGGGAATTTTCCATAAAACATTTCAGCAAAATTTAGAATTACATATATCATTTGATGTTTTTCTACTTTCCTCATCTATAAAAAGTCCAGTTTTCAATACAAATGATGCGTTTATATATATGTGTGTGTGCTGTTCGTCTGTCTGTATAAATAAGATATCCCAAGACCTGTAAATACAAGAGACTTAAAATTTAGTATGGATGTCATTTTTTACGATTTTTTTTTTCATCTGAGCTAGCACCATTTTGTGTTACCAAGAACAGCATATCAAATAAACAAACAAAATATTGTTCAGCAGTTACAAAACACAAAACCACATCAATATCTTCAACATAAGTTTGCAACAGATAGGGTAAACAATCACAGAAATGACTCTCAATCACAAAAACTCTCATTTTCTTTTTGAACAAATATCAGAACTGATGAAAAACTTTTGTGTTTTGTTTGTTTGTTGACATCCTGAATTAAATCTTTTGTTTTCACATATATGGAAAATGGATACATGTAGCAAAAAGAAAACTCAATTTAACTTTCTAAAAAAGATTTGTCTAAAAAAAAAAATCTTACTTTTTTAGAGCTTTCTATAATGGAAAACTTTCAACATACACAAATATAAGAAGTAAAAATGCATGGGGATTATTCTTTCGGAACCCAACGTATTGGGGAAAATTATATATTATAATAAAAAAATAAGAACATATGTACAGGGTTTTCCATCCTACAGCATATACTACACTGATATACTGCACTGATATACTGCAATGGGGTTCCAAGGAACCGTCCTTATTTACATTAAAAATGTGCAGTATACTCTTAAAAGTACAGCGTCTTTTTAAAATTTTAAAGAAGATTGGAATTAGGATCCAGTGCAATTACTCAGTATTGTAACGATCATCCACCCTGTTAACAATCGAATTCCGATAATCTGATGTACGTAACTAATTTATCGTTCTCAGGTGGTTTGGAAAATGAAGCTTCAGAATTACTCGATCATATAAAATTCAACTTCACTATAAATAAAACAAAGCTCACATCTCGAAAAACAACGAATAGGCTGTTGTTGTTATTATTGTCTACATTCAGCAACCCCGTATACAAATAACAAATATTAGATACATGTAAGGGGAAAATGAAAGAAAAACAAGAAACTAGAAGCGAAGGAAGAGGACAAACGACAAACTAGTGAAGCATAAACATTTACTTTAGATTTTAGACAGAAAATATTTTCAGATATAATAATATAGAATAAATTATATTTCATATACAGGGTGAAAAGGATCAGCTCTTTATTTGGTATAAAGAAAACTTTATTCCAAATAAAGACGAACAAAAATTCATAGCCAATATTTCGATTCCATTAATTTTATTTGGATTTATAATCTGCACCAAATCCAGGGTAGTCCTTTTTAATTTACACAGCCTGAGTATCTCCGAAACTATTGAGAATAAAAAAACTCTGCCAATGTGACACATGGGTTTATTATTTTTTTGGCAAACCTTTTTTGCCATAAAAACTTTTTTCCCCCCTCAAAAAAATAGGGGGGGGGTCTCGTGACGACTCCAAATCTGGGGCGTAATTAGACCCTAAATTTGACATACCTACTAAATTTGAAGTCTCTGGCTCTTACCATTCTCTTTTTAGACAGGATTAATGAAAACCGCTTTAAAGCGGTAAAAACCGCCATAGGTATATTTGATTGAACCCAAAAGTTTCAGAGCTATCTGAGACCCCAAATATGGCATACAAACAAAATTTCAAATCTCTAGCTCTTACCATTCTCCTTTTAGACAGCAATACTGAAAACCGCTAAAAAGCTGCAAAAATTGACAAGGGTGTATTCGATTGCAGCCAATAGTTTCGGGGCACAATTAGAGCCCAGATGGGACCTATATACAAAAATTTCATTCAAATCGGTCAACGCTAAGTGGCAAAAAATGATGGAAATGTTGATAATATATATAAAAAAATTGACCTTGAAATAACCTTGAGGGCCAAGCACACTTACAGGATGTCCACTAATATCGTTACGATCTGATCAAAATTTGCATTCCCAACAGATTAGATAGCGTACATTAGAATGTATACACTACAACCCAGTATTATGTTTGTCAGAGTAAAATGATTGCCATTAAATTCGGACATCATAATTTATCTTTCCATTGTATCTACTCTATACATTTGGGTTATGAAAAATATATATTCTCAGTTTCTTTTTCTTGTATGGCCTTTTGAAATAATATTTCAATTGAATTAATTTATTATTAATTCGAGGGAAAATAATGATTCAAAATACAAAAAGACCAAATTTATTAGCTTCAATATATAATATCTTTTTTTTTTATGAAAAAGTTCTATACACCGTCATTAGGCTTCAAAAACACCAAATGGCGGAAGAGCTTTAGGAGAGATAAAATGGGCATGCATAGATTTCTCCGGTAGTTTTAGAGGTCTGCATGGTAATGCAGAGTTTGCGGGTTCGAAACCTACCATGATATGTTATGTTCACTAGTGGCCTAATAAGTAGCTCAGTTGGTAAGAAAGACGGATTCGTAATCAGGAGGCTGTTGTTTCGAATACAAGCGAAGGCAAAAAATTAATAATATCATGGGGTAGTACATTGTGACAAAGCATTAGCGCGCGCTTTAACACAAATATTCTTTACTAGCAAAATACGCCCGCTTCGCTTGGCGCCTTAGAGGCATGGCCGTTTATAGTTTCAACCCCTTTTTTCGCGATAAAAAGTAGTCTATGTCCTTTCCTAAAGTTTAGTCTATCTCCATACCAAATTTCATCAAAATCGGTTCAGTAGTTTAAGCCTGAAAGCGTAACATACATACATACAGACAGACAGAGTTACTTTCGCATTTATATATTAGTATGGATAATATAAGAAAATTATGTAATGTTCATTTTGAGATTTTGACAACAAGACGACTTGGGTTGGCAGTACAAGTACCCTTAAGTGACTTATTAAGGCAGTATATTATTATTATTATTTTCCTCTCATTCAAGAGTTCTGTCGAGAAACTCCGATTGTTTTTTCAACAAATCTAGAATGAACTACATTCTTTAGACTTGTTGATTTTTTTTTCTTTTGTTTTACACACCGCAATATACGAGTATGAGCGGTGCCCAATATTATTATTATTATAGATCTAAAGTGAGATCATAACGAATAAAGCAGAACATGTGGAAACTCATGGAGTCTGTCTGTCCATGATGGAGTCACATGAGGACAGCCGCTAGATACTGTACACATCAACTAATGACATAATAATTATTATGTATTTCCCTTGTTGGGATAACACAGGGTGGGGCAAAAGTCTGGAAACCCCTGAATATCTTTGGAAGGGCTTTATGTGTGAATTTGAAATTTTGCATGGTACTCTAAGGTTACAAAACTTTCTTTTAGAGTGGAGTCAATTTTCAGGGGTGGCCCCCCTGTCGGGGCCAGGAGGGCTAAGTTAATTTTTTCAAATACGAACCCCCCCTCTAGCGATACATTTTTGAAAAGGTCTTTTAATTACAAGTACTTTGGTACAAATTTCAGCTTTCTATTGTTTTGCGTTAGAGAATGGCGGCCAATTTTGTACAAAGAATTGCCTAAATTTTCAATTCCTTGAGTTATTGTAAAACTTCACAAAGGGTATCAACTAGGTAAAAATAATGGCCAGTATTCTTTTCTTTCGTTTGGAAAAGTGAATTTTCTCTTGTTTGGTATTAGAGAATGGTGGCCAAAAATCCCAAGTAGTAACTTTCATTAAATTTCGATGAGTTTTAAGGAAACCGGCTAAAGAACCCAAAACTATTAAAAGAAATAAAGATGTGAAATAGAAATAAACAAATGAACATAATTGCTCATTCAGATATTATGTCCCATGATTTATAATTCTCATTTAAATAAATACAAAATAAAACAGAAAGAAAAATACAATAATTAAAATTAATGTACTTGTTCTGTTGGTAGCTTATAAAAAATATAAAAATTAGGTCAGACCTCTTCTGGTCTCTTTGTAAAAAAAAGTGTCCGTAGGGACAAGAATAAAAAAACAGAAGAACAATGAAATATTTTACAAATATACAGGGTACAGGGTGTAGTGTATTAACCACTTAGCTCAAATAAAACCACTTTGCTTATTCACATGGATCCAGATCTTTGTGTAGAATCTGTTAAAGATTGTATAATTCGTATAGCATCAGACCATGAAAAGAGGCTGAAGGATCAATTAAACCGCACGAACTAGCCTGAGAGATTACACTTTGGCAACCACCCGTCCGTCGAGTCTGCTTATATTCTGCACGTAAGTTGAAGTTGCTTACATTAGTAATTTAGGTTAGATGTATATTGCTCATTAGATTTAAGTATCTAGATTGTAATTAATAGTAGTCCCAAGGGACAATATTTAGAGGAAAAAAAACATGGATCCAGAAATGCACTCCTGCCGTGCAACAGGGATGGTCAGGAAGGTAAGACTAGCACTTCTTGTTACCTGTTGGTAAGTAAAAAAAAATCAAATTTAGTAGAATTGAGTAGATCAGTAGCGTTTACTATTAAAAATCCCGTCCCGTGCAGATTAAAAGATACATGATGCGCACTTACAAGGTAAGTTTAAGTCTTAAACTTCCCGTTTGTGTGGGTTTGGATCACTTTTGTCAAATAAGTCATCCGTCAGTTTAAATCTTAAACTTCCCGTTTGTGTGGGTTTGGATCACTTTTGTCAAATAAGGCATCCGTCAGTTTAAGTCTTAAACTTCCCGTTTGTGTGGGTTTGGATCACTTTTGTCAAATGAGGCATCCGTCAGTTTAAGTCTTAAACTTCCCGTTTGTGTGGGTTTGGATCACTTTTGTCAAATAAGGCATCCGCCAGTTTAAGTCTTAAACCTCCCGTTTGTGTGGGTTTGGATCACTTTTGTCAAATAAGGCATCCCGTTTTTTTTTTTTCATAGCATTTATGCTACGAATATTCAATCAAAATTTAATTTTGCCTAAAAACAAAAAATATGTCGTAAAAAACCTGATAGGTGTTGGGTATATTTTGGTATGGGAAGCTGGTTTTCCTATGGAAAAGGTTATTCCCACTACTTAATATTGTTTAATTTTGATGCAAGAGACGATACCACACAGTTTATTTCTGGAACTTATTATCCAAGCAATATATTTTAGGTCCAACATAGGATATTGACACCCTCCCAAAAAAAGTGTAAGTTTGAAAGTGGGGATAATTTTTTACCCCGTTTCAATAGCACTTACCGTTTGCGAGTTTTCAGCGTGAACGCATACAAATCTGGTACTTTACGGATCTGTTCTGAAGAGGGGCTGCATTTCCTCAGCCATGTTTATTGTGTAGCCTTAATGTATCCCCTAACAGTATACGTGGTTAAACATATATTTTGGTTAAACATATATCAATTTATTATTACTGCTCACATTTGTTTACATTACGAATTTTTCTTTAATACATCAGAAGAGATTCGATTTTCATTCACATGAACCTACTGAGGCCCGGGCCACGTCGCATAGAAATTCTAGAAATTCGGTGCCCAAATCATCAACTATAATTTTATCATTTTATTTGAAATGAACTTTGGACAATCTATAGAAGTCTGTAAAATGGTTAGTCTGGGGAATAATGAGGGCTCTGGATGACTTGATATACGTCAGAATAATGCAGATGACTGGAAGTCCAGATAATATAGGAAAATAATTTGGGATTAGGTTGGGAACTTATTCAAAATCGATCTATTGGAGTCTGTAAAATGATTAGTCTGGGGAATAATGAGGGCTCTGTTTGAATTTTAAAGAAATAAAAATAACTTTTTGCCTGTCTGTTCATTTTCCACGATAACTTTGGAACACCGAATCCTATTTTATTTAATCCTGGTATGAACATGCATTACGTCCATGGAATGGTAGCTAGGGGGGGGGAGCAAGCCAGGTGACCGTTCTAAGCGGTACAGAACGTATCGTGTTAGGAAGGGCATCCAGTACTTAAAAACCCTGCTTCAAACCAAAGCTGGAATGTCATTCAGCAAATTGTAGTTACGACGCATTGATATACTTTGAGATTTTGTTTTATAATAAATGAATGTCTTTGGTGACTTTATTTGAGGAAAGATTTTAAATATTTTAAATTTTCGTCGGATCAATTTTTGCAAATTTAGATAGAAAATTTAGATTTTCTATCTAAATGTTTAAAATCTTTCCCCAAACAAAAAAGCCTGATACTATGAGAAGAAAACTAGAGGTAACGGTGTCAGAAAGGATACCATTAAAGAAAGTTTGCACAAAACAAAAGGTTGTGGTACAAATGATGGCATTAAGGAAAGGAACGCCAACCTCAAATGGAATTGGGAAAAGGTGAGTTTAAAGAAGAAGAAGACTACAAACTTGAGTCTTGTGATACACTATAGTCAAATATTCCTAGTTTGAGGTCAATGTTTGATGGAGGCTCTCCTGCTATGATTAAACTTTTCTTTATACAAACTTTCTGATTGAAAAGCTCAAGATTATCTTCACCCCCCTCCCCATTTCTTATCATTTGGTCATTAGAACTGTCGAACTAAAATACTGTTATTAGATATACTTTCGTAAAGTTAGGAGGGAACGGAGGGGTATGACTGTTTTTTCTCAACCTGTCATATCTCTTACTGTCCAAATTTGTTTGTTGACCCAAATTAAAACATTTACTATTTTATATGTATATTTACTCAAATTCAAGGCCTTCTATGTAATATCATGAATATATGCTAGTACATTACACAACGAGGCCCCGTATGGCTTTTTTTTTAATTTGGCTTAACGTCTCTTTAACATCTATTGGTCATTCAAGACGGGGGTTTTACCCTCCATTCGCTGGAAACTTGCAAACCAGCTACCCACATTGACCTCACCCAGCCTGGGTTGGGCCGGAAAAATGAGCCAACGATACGTGGTGTACCCAGGCGGTCACCCATCCAAGTACTGACCACGCCCGACGTTGCTTAACTTCAGTGATCTGACGGGAACTGGTGTATTCAACGTGGTATGATCGTTGGCTCCGTATGGCTTAACAGGGTTCAAAAACTCAATCATTTTTATAAATGTAAAAAAGGCGTTCGAGGGGTATCGTGGTACAAACAGACAAAGGTAGGTAAGTTGAAAGAAAAATAGTGGGGTTAAAATTAGACTTCAATTCACCAACTTAACACATTGATGGGTTTAACTTTTCTCTGTTCCTCACAAATTAATTCCATGCTTCGAGGACCCCCCAGGGGTACCTGACGGGTATACGGGAACTGGCGATCATAGGGTCCCGAGCAAGCGAATGTTGCAGACTGGCTGATCTCCTTCAACGAGATGTCCAGGTTAGTAGTGTACTAACCTGTTTATGAAATAATATTGATGATAAATACACGAAACAACAGTCGCAACTCTGGAGAAATGGCTAATCCCCGCTCTACTTCTAACGGATTCAGAGAACAAATACAAGCCTCGGAACACTAACGGACGAAAACGGAACTTGCCCTGGAAAAAGCTTTTGGACCAGAGAACGGACACAATATGGAACATTATTTCGAGGACCAACTATACCCGAAATAGGACCTTAAAATCCATCGACGTAATACGTTTAAAGTGCCGTTCACACCATACGAGTATACGGGGGACGGGACAACTCAATTTAGGACACAACTCAGCGATAGCTGAATCAATTTTAGACTTATCGTTCTATAGCATGTGACACTATCCTAATCAAAAGGAATTGAATTGTCGTCTATTTTAGGTGGACAGATGCTGTTCAGTATACACTAGGGATGGGATTTTCGACTCACTTACATGAGTCGATCAACTCGACTCCTCAATATGAGTCGACTCCATGAGTCGACTCTCGATCACTCTTTGAAGAGTCGACTCATTTCAAAAAGACGAGTCGACTCATGACTCGACTCGTGGATGACTAACCCATCCCTAGTATACACGATTATAGGTGTGCGTTGGTTACTGCATCGGGATGGATCTGCTGTATCATAATTTCCTATTTATGTTGTTTAGCTCTGCTGAGGTTTGTTATTATCGTTGCATTAGCTTAGAAAGATAGGAGTTCGTAAATTTTGATGTCAAGGAAGTTTTAAGATATACTTCTAAATTATTTACCGCCTCTCTTTCGTTTGGTGCCCTCTCCTTTATGCACCACATACTAAAACGATTGTGTTTCATTGCGACTGTCATCTGTGGTATGTCAATTTCTTTGTTAACATCAATATCTCCATTAAGCTAAGGCCAGCTTGCATTAGGAGAATTCACAATAGATATATTATGTCAAAATTATAGAAACCTTTTCAACAAAAAATATTAATGTGTGTTTGGCATTTTCAGTACTTTTCCCTTTTAGAATGCTCGTAATGTAAACATAATGATGAAATATTAGCCGCGCGTCACCAGAACAGCATTAAAAATAAAAAATAAAAAAATCAAATCAAAAAAAAAAAAAAAAAGAGCAAAAGTTTAAAATTTTGGCAAGTTCTCGAAATTTTAATTATTTGCTTATAAAGTACTTCACGCTAATTTTGATTCATTCATCCGGAACTCAATGTAACTGTTCAACTATCACTCACTCTCCAAAACCTACCCATTCATCCCAAATTATTAACTGAACATCGGTCATCTGGGTCTCACATTATCTGAACTGCGGCTCCTCAACTATTCCTCACTCTCCAAAACCTACCCATTCATCCCAAATTATCAGCTGAATAACGGTAATCTAGGTCTCACATTATCTGAACTGCAGTTCCTTAACTATTCCTCACTCTCCAAAACCTACCCATTCATCCCAAATTATCAGCTGAACAACGGTCATCTGGGTCTCACATTATCTGAACTGCAGCTCCTCAACTATTCCTCACTCTCCAAAACCTACCCATTCATCCCAAATTATTAGCTGAACAACGGTCATCTGGGTCTCACATTATCTGAACTGCAGCTATACCCATTCATCCCAAATTATCAGCTTAACAACGGTCATCTGGGTCCCGCATTATCTGAACTGCAGCTCCTCAACTATTCCTCACTCCCCAAAACCTACCGATTCATCCCAAATTATCAGCTGAACATAGGTCATCTGGGTCTCACATTACCTATCTGAACTGCAGCTCTTCAATTATTCCTCACTCTCCATAACCTACCCATTCATCCCAAATTATCAGCTGATCCTCGGCAATCTGATCCCACATCATCCGAACGAGCAGTTATACAACTATCTCCCAATTTCCTAATACATATTGATAATGTAGTGATTGTGCCCACAAAAAAATTTGACAGAAGAACATATAGAAATACTGGAAGTTTACCTTCTAACTTTAACTCTTCACATGAAGAGATTTTACTCTTCAAAATGTATTTTTTACCTACAATCAAATACAACTTGAAAGCGACCAAGCTTTAAATCTTCAAAACTGAGGGCACCACGGCACCCTTTCGGTACTTATTGTCATCCTAGGGTGGCACACTTTCAGAATCCTCGAGATTTCTTTTTACAACTTGAATAAACAACAAGAAAAATAGCTTTCTTAAAACTTTTTGCTGACATATTGAAAAAAATCTTAAAACACAAAACAAAAAATGTTTTCTAGTAAATTATTATATGTTTTTTGTATGTTTTATTCGTTTTATATGTTCTTCATTTTTTATAACCGGCAGAGAGAATTCACATTGTCAGCCCTCAAGTTATGAAACATATGCTGATCCGTGCATGTTGTTATTTTTTAGTATATGTTGTCTATTTTGATAAAATAAAATATAATGAAATATTGATATATTTGAAATATGATGATCAAAAAATAAATAATAGAGTGCACACATTTGTTTTTGTACAGAGTGGCTCTGTGAACAACTCATGTATCTCAGGAACAGATTGGATTATGATGTAAAAGAACGGCATAGGGTGGCACACAGGTACTCAGGAACAGATTTTTGTATGGGAACCCCAATTTTACTTGCATTTTTTAGTTAGCATATATTTTGTAATTTTCCTGCTTAACATTTTGTAATTTTCCTGATTTTTGCAAAATTCACATCTGTTAGTAGTGACTTGAAACACAGAAGTGTGACACATCAAATTGCATTATATTTCCTCAGAAAAGTGCGAAACCGGCGAATCTTTCCTATGACAACAGGCGACATCCATACTAATATATAAATGCGAAAGTAACTCTGTCTGCATGTATGTTACGCTTTCACGCTTAAACTACTGAACCGATTTTGATGAAATTTGGTATATAGATAGACTAAACTTTAGGAAAGGACATAAGATACTTTTTATCGCGCAAAAAAGGGGTTGAAACTATAAACGGCCATGCCTATAAGGCGCCAAGCGTATCCTGTTAGTATCAAATAATTTGTTATGAAAAAGTGCAAATATGATAGATATGTCGTACTCGGGTAGTAAAAAATAATTGCAAATTCACATTTTTTTTTTTTTTTTTTTTTTTTTTTTTTTTTTTNTTTTTTTTTTTTTTTGCGTAACAAAAACACCATGGACCTTCTTTTTAATAACAATTAAACCAATTTAATATATAGCACAATTACAAAATAATATAATAAGTTAGTGAGAATAGAAAGTTAATTCTTTGTAATTTCCTAAATGGAGAAATTTAAAGGGTCTATAAAAAAATATTAAACTGTCAACATGACATGAAGAACGCTATTTATTTCATTCTAAAATATCCAGGGATGACTGCTTCATGGGGACAATGTGCGTCATCTACAAAATCTCAACTTTGAAAAGAGCTCTTATTACATACAGCATACATTCTGTGGACTTGAACTTAACTGAGCCTTCCTCAACATACAATATAAAGTTAGGGAAGGATCTCAAATGAAAATCGCCATTCATCCGGCAGAACGAAGTTCCTTCTCTTTCTTTTTCGTTCGTGATGATGGCAAACATTTATTATGTTCTTGTGAACACCTCCACTGGAGGCGTTTGAACAGACTGTTAAAAAATTCCAAGCCGTGTACAAGACCCAGGAGCAGTTCACAAAGTCAGCACTACTCTGTCAGAAGCAGTTCACAAAGTCAGCACTCCCCTGTATTGTGTTTGAGAGCGCAACATTTCATATTATTAATCTAAACAATAACAGAATACATTTTATTTTAATCACTTTTTAAAATTGCTATTTCAGTGCCGGCTAATAACTTTAAATACGAGCAGAAATAGCAAATGAATTTCAAAACAACAGATTAGCTGGAATACTGTGAAAGCGTAAGAAGATAGTTCAGCAGAAAACTTGGTCTCGGATGATGACAAGAATATATTAGGAACACTGTCAACATTATGAACACAACATCTGGGCGTCTTCTTAAAGGAAAAAGAAGCCTTTCAGTTTTCACAACATATTTAGTGGTTAATGGCACATACATTGTATGGCCTATTGTCTCACACTATCAGCTTTCCACAGTAACCTCACCCATTACATAATCCATATCCATACTAATATATAAATGCGAAAAAGGGGTTGAAACTATAAACGGCCATGCCTATAAGGCGCCAAGCGAAGCGGGCGTATCCTGCTAGTAAAATATAAAGATACAATATTATCCGAATTTCTAACAATCATAAGGAAATTAGTGCAATCTGAAAATTATAGACAATGAATATTTTGATGGTATATGGCGTGACCCTACACAGCACGCGGCGAATAATACTCAGTCAACTTCCATCCTTCGACTCGACTAGACTGATGATGAAACGAATGATTCGAAACTAGTTTCGATGTTAAGAATCATAAACCCTCAAAAAACCACTTCGCGGTAAAATGTTCCCGTCCGGGTCATAAAAAACACTAAAATCAAAACAGCGGGCACTGCTTTGAATTCAGTGCTTTTTGCATATCTTTTTAAACCTTTCTTTTTAAAGGCTTTTATTTTTACATTGATTTCACTAATTTTAAAAAACTCGCAAACCTCTCCGCTCTCCTTTACGTTTTTTATTCGCAACTTTTCGCAATTTGGTTAGTCATTTTCACACATTAGGCGGTGTGCCTTCTTAACAACTCTAATTAATTAAGTACGCACACCGCCAAAGGTGTGAAAGTGAGTTCCCAAAGTGCGAAAAGAATCGCTTTTTAAAAGTGCTCTCGGCGTTTCACCCATAGTATTATAGAAAGTATTCGGCACATTGGAAAAGGAAATCCAAAGAAATCTTAAAAGACAATTTAAAGTGTAAATAAAAAAACTCAACATGCATGTTATATTTCTATTTTAAATAAACCCCAGCCCAGCTACCTAGGTTTGTATGTATTCTTTTTATGTTTTTCTTCCAACGAAAAACTTTTATTTCTATCTAAAAAAAATGTGGGCTTTAGAAAGAAAAGGAAAAAAAACGTTGACGTAAAAGATAAAGAGAGTAATCATGGTAAGGAGGTCGTTAAGACTCAACGTTAAGATAAAACGTTTTAAATTCGGCTTACGGAAAAATTGTTAGCAGAAAATTTCATTTCGTTTTTTTTTTCTAAAAAAAAATCATATTTCTAAAAGCACTGCAAACTGCCAATTATAAATATATATAGTTTGTCTGAAACAAAATTTTATCTCTGAGTCAAAACTTGTAAAAATTTGGGGTCGCGGGGGACAGTGTTACCAGATTGTTTTTTTATCCATATTTTTCCTCTGTTGTTTTGAGAAGTGATCAATTAATTGAACATCATGAGGAGAAAGCATATCATGATAGTAATTGATAATCAGGAGAAGAAAACATATTACAAAACTAAAAACAAATCAAGAGAAGTAAGCATATCATGAAAATAATTGAACATCTGGAGAAGAAAGCATATCTAACTAAAAATCGAAAGAAAAAAACATATCATGAAACTAAATGAAAATTAGGGGAAAAAATCATATCTCGAAACTAATTGAAAATCAGGAGAAGAAAACATATTTTGTGACTAAGTGAAAATCAGAAGATAAGCATATCATGAAACTAATTGAAAATCAGGAGAAGAAAACATATCTTGAAACTAATTGAAAATCTGGAGAAGGAAGTATAACATGATAATAATTAAAAATCAGGAGAAGAAAGCATATCATGAAACTAATTAAAAATCAGGAGAAGAAAGCATATCATGAAACTAATTGAACAACATGGGAAGAAAGCATATCATGAAACTAATTGAAAATCAGGAGAAGAAAACATATGAAACTAATTGAATATCATGGGAAGAAAGCATATCATGAACCTAATTGAAAATCAGGAGAAGAAAACATATGAAACTAATTGAACATCATGGGAAGAAAGCATATCATGAAACTAATTGAGAATTAGGAGAAGAAAACATATTATGAAACTAATTGAAAATGAGGACAAGGAAACATATCATGAAACTAATTGAACATCATGAGAAGGAAACATATCATGAAACTAATTGAATATCATGGGAAGAAAGCATATCATGAAACTAATTGAGAATCAGGAGAAGAAAACATATTATGAAACTAATTGAAAATGAGGAGAAGGAAACATATCATGAAACTAATTGAAAATGAGGAGAAGGAAACATATCATGAAACTAATTGAATATCATGGGAAGAAAGCATATCATGAAACTAATTGAGAATCAGGGGAAGAAAACATATTATGAAACTAATTGAAAATGAGAAGGAAACATATCATGAAACTAATTGAATATCATGGGAAGAAAGCATATCATGAAACTAATTGAACATCATGGGAAGAAAGCATATCATGAAACTAATTGAAAATTAGAAAAATTGGATAGAGTCCAAATGATTTTTTCTCCCAAACAAGATTCCTATTATATTATGGGGAGGTTTTCTAAACCTCTATTTTTATCTATGAATACATTTATTTCCAATGAAACTGTAAGTGGCAAAGAAGAAAAATGGCGGAGTTTACGAAAGGAAAGCTATTGTTTTAAAGGGTCATATAAAATCCGGACATGCAAATATTATTTTGCTGACTAAAAAAAAAAAAAAAAAAAAAAAAATACCCACCAAAATTTTTTATTTTTAGTTAAGTAGAATCTGAAAATGAATCTGTGCGCCGGCGCCGCATCCTGTAAAAATGGATTTTTTATTCGATTTTTGGATTCTATCGTACCTTAAAACGTAATATTTTAAATTTTGGGTGGGAGTATTTTCTTTGTGCCGATTCTAAAGGATCAATATTGAAAATAATAAACCAAAATTTATGACACAGTTTGGTGTGTTGTTTTGTTTTCTGTTGAAGCAAATACAAATAGTTCATTAAAATAGTTAAATTTAAATATACAAACCAAGCATGTCCTAATTTACCCGAGTTTATTTTTTTAGACAGATAAATAAATGTTTCATCATTATAAAATGGGGTAAAAAAATAATGGCAGTTCTATTTACTTTTAAATAAGCTAACAACTTCAATTTTAGTTTCCAACTTTAAAAGTTTAAATATATATGTGTATGTTATTTGAAAGTTTAGCTTTTATTTCCTACTTTATGCTAGAATGTTGAGACTGACATTATTTTCCATTTATCTGTAGCATTATTTTGTCATTGAGCATTTTGTTTTTTTCTCTTTTCTCTCTGATACTAAATCCAGGACCAAGAGAGTTATGGAGATAAATTGTTTTTACTGAAAAATTAACCAAGAACCTACAGAGTTCTGCTATGCTCTAGAGATATTAACCCTACTATTGCCAAGGGGGGGGGGGGTACAAAGTAACCGCGTTTTAGCAAAAAGATTATAATAATCAAATTATGATACTTATTTTAATGAGACCTTTAATAGTTGTCACAAACGATATTTTCCATCATAGTATATAAAAATATGTACGTTCTAAGCCTTCTAAGAGATGATATTGAAGCCAAACTTTGGGCGCGGGTACCAATACATTGATTGTCTAAAGCTACCATTAAAAGCTACCATAAATTGTCTAAAGTGTCTAAAATGTCTAATTAGGTACCACATGCAAGAAATAATTGTGTGCAAACACTGTCAAAAGACATTTGTCAGTGTGGAATGTCAGGAAGGACAAAGTTCTGGTTCAGAATAGATTTCCTAGGGTCTATTTTTTTTATTTTCATTTACATTATTTTATTCCTGGGATTAAATTTTATTCTTACGTAAGATTCTTACGTAAGATAATTGTTCTGGTTCAGAATAGATTTCCTAGGGTCTATTTTTTTTATTTTCATTTACATTATTTTATTCCTGGGATTAAATTTTATTCTTACGTAAGATTCTTACGTAAGATAATTGATTTAGTTTATATTTTTTTAGTTTTTAAATTTAAACAGCGAATTGTAATAAAAAAAAAAATCATTTTCTTCTTTATTTTGTTGGCGGGTACTTTTTACCCACCTACTTATAANCCCTCCCCCCCTTGGCAATGCACGTAATTGAATAGAGCTTGGCAATCCTAGGGTTAATCTGCCGGCAATGCCTAAACTAATGTCACGAGACTGCTATGCAGACTTTGCATTTATTGCAGGAACAATCGTTCTCAGCCGGTATGTTCAAAGATGAAGGCAGTTGAGTTTGTTTGGTAGACGTGACCTGTTGAATGACCTGATCTTCCACAATGTAGTTAACCTTTGAAATAAATCATTAATAAAATAACTAATTTCGAAATTCAATATTTTATTCAAGGATATTACTTTGAGGGTTACTCTATGCCTCGCGTGGGGACAAAATTGTAACTGTTGTTGATTACAGCAATACTGCTGGTTTAGCCTTTAAACTAAAGGTTTAATACTTACATTGAGTTCTTATTCTAATGAGTATAGTAAAACGAGGTCTCCGGCATCAATGGCACGTTAAATACACCAGTTTACGTACGAGTATGATCGCTGAAATTAAGCAACGTACAGCGAGATTTTACAAGGCGGATGACCATATAGGTTCTAACCCTCGTGATACTGGTATTCCTGGCTGTGTTCAACAATACCCAGTCTGTTCCATCTCTAACTGCTGAAAACACTACACCTTCAGATAATATTGCTATATGGAAATATTGATTTCTCATACCATCACTCAGAATGAGACCAAACTGTTTTTTTTTTTTTTTTTTTTTTCGTTAAAAGNTTGTTTTTTTTTTTTTTTTTTTTTGCACACCCAAATCTGGTGCTCCTGAATATCTATTTTATTATGAATGGTGGTGTCCTTTCCCTTCGGTATTCCAAGAGCTGCGTCCAATATGTAGTTAGGACTATTGAACAACTCCCGGGTACCTATGCTCAGCATTAACATCAGCAACGGTATGTTTCAATCAACATTCCCCTGACCTTGATTTATCAGAAAAGAATTAAATCTTACGGTGATCGATGAAAAGGTATCATTCGAGTGATTACAAACCAAATAATTATGTTCATGTAATTGTAACCTATAAAAAAAAATGCCGAGTCACCAAATGTCAATTGTATTCTTCTATTAGAATTAGAAAATGAGAGTCTAAAATTCAACACAGCATGATATAAGAAATAGCAAAATCCGGATTGCCCAGGAAAGGCACTGTCTTTATTCCACATCAGCAATGAGACCGGAAAAGCGTCATCTTCTCCTTCTTTTGATATATTCAAAAAAAGAGTTTTCACATTTCCATTTCATTTTTTGTAAGCCTTTATTTCAAGAACGTTCACAAGACAATAATAATTCCATTTTGAAACAGATATTCTCTTTTCTAGTTTTATTTCTAAAAACTTACTCGAGCTTTACATTTATATTATGTGAACTTTTTTTCAAATTATTAAGGAATGAGGTGGCGCTCCTCATCGCCAAGAATGATTATTTTCATGATCGTTACAAAAGAGGAAAAGTGTGTTTCCATTCAAAGAACTGAGCTTGGAATAGATGTTTACAACCAAATTTGATAAATAATTATTTATCAGTAATTAATTCTTTATTAAAATCCATGATCAATGTTTTTTGTTACATCTGAAAATTACAATCGGTTCTCGGGCTATTTGAGTGGTTCACATATTGGGAAACACCCATTATAGTGGGGTGTTATTTACAATAGGCTTAGGACTTCTAGTAAGATTTTTCGCTGTGAAAATCACTTTTGAAGCTTTCAAGTATCTTCTGTTGTGTAATATCTACATTTTTCTGAATAACTTCCGACTTAATGAGAAAGCAAAAGAGACAAAATTGTTGAGAATTTTCAGAAGATTTTTTTCTATAGATGATGAGAAGCGTCATTTTGGCATTTGGCCAAAGCTTCTCTGAAATCTTTTTGTTTAACATTTTGACTCTGTTGTAATCCATCAGAAAAAGGCTTATTTTTTTTTCATTTTTTTTCCTTTTTTCTTTGCTTTTTTACATATAATAAAAAACACGTACCAAGTATTTCGTTTTATTTTTAACTTTCTGTACAAATTTGAAAGGGTATAATATATACTCAATCGTATATGCTATATGTATGATACTCGTAAAATATTAAAACTTTAGGATGGAGAAGGCTCAGTTATAGATATCAATATAGTTTTCCATACCAATAAACTTTGGTTTTTTGGCTAACTCATGCTGGAAAGTTTAGTGGTGGCAGTATATTTTGTTTGTTAAAATTAAGAAGAGGGGATTTGGTATTTGGTCGCTATTAAAATTAGATTTGATTGTATTATATCTAGATATGAAATTGTTTTTCAGTATTGCTATGTCGTTATTAAACAGCTCCCAAGGCTCATTGGTCACTGCACTCGGAAGATCGAGTTTCGAATCCTGGCAGGGACAATAATTGGTCACTGTGGTTTGGATGTTTTCGGGGCCCACTCGTCGTTATTAAACAGCTTCCAGGGCTCATTGGTCACTGCACTCGGAAGATCGAGTTTCGAATCCTGGCAGGGACAATAATTGGTCACTGTGGTTTGGATGTTTTCGGGGACTACTCAACCTTGTGAGGACATTGAGTAGCTTTGGAGATAAATGTGCATAGCGACCCGGTATTAGGCAAAGTTGGAAAATTCAAAGTAATTGAATAATGGGTCAAATGGTTCATATTGGAAAAATCTAACAATGCTGCAGTGAACAGCATTGTTATTATCCATACTAATATTATAAATGCGAAAGTAACTCTGTCTGTACGAAAGCTTGCCACTTTTAAATTTATTTCGAATCGATATTGTTTAAATTATTTATTGTTATTATTAATTGGTTGTTGACCTGAACAGTGATGTGTAGTTTTAACCCTTTGATTTTTCTTTCAACGTCCGTTTATCTGTCTATAAGTCCCACCATATATCCATCCCCTGTACTAGTGGAAAGACATCACATGTAATTACGGTCTGCTTTAGTTTTCCTCACTCCTAATTACTCAAGCCGAAACATTCATGGAGAACCGAAGACGAGTCTATAGGAGCAATTTGTAAAAGATGATTTTTTAACTTACAACTTTGAATCTTTGTAGTTCATGTTTTTATTAACATTTTTTATTTTGTTATCAAACTTAATCCCCTTGGTCGAAATTGATTCCCCAAAAATCGATGATCTGAATGTATCAAATCTTTGATATTTCTCGTGCTGAGAATGGGTGTCGATGTTGGTAAGAGATATTTGTTTTGATGTATTTGTTAATTAAAATTAGTTAAAGATTTGTAAGATTTAAAATGTAAAATTGACAATATCGAGACAGAGTTTAATTAATTAGATTAAAAATTGATAATTTAAGTTCGTGAGCTTTCAAGACTGTCATCATCAGATCAGAGCTATGATAGAACGATGTGAACAACATCACAACTTGACACCAAATCAATGTCAACACTACCCAGACTGTCATCATCAGATCAGAGCTATGATAGAACGATGTGAACAATATCACAACTTGACACCAAATCAATGTCAACACTACCCAGACTGTCATCATCGGATCAGAGCTATGATAGAACGATGTGAACAATATCACAACTTGACACCAAATCAATGTCAACACTACCCAAACTGTCATCATCAGATCAGAGCTATGATAGAACGATGTGAACAATATCACAACTTGACACCAAATCAATGTCAACACTACCCAGACTGTCATCATCAGATCAGAGCTATGATAGAACGACGTGAACAATATCACAACTTTCAACAGTACCGAGACTGTCATCATCAGACCAGAGCTAATATGATAGAACGATGTGAACTCTATCACAACTTGAAACGAAGTTCTTTTTAAAAAAATATATCTTATAATTTTAATTTTTAATCTAATTAACCGATATTGTCAATTTTACATTGTTTATATTCTTTTGTAAGGTTATTAAAAGCGTTCTACATATAAATTTAACCTTATCTTTTTACAAGTCTCACACGATTGGAATAGCTTGGAAATAAAGATACTCAATAATGAAACTTTTAAACAATCTGTTTCCGAGCAAACAAAACTTCCAATGTAGAAGAAAATAAGGACAAGGTACTTGTATTCAACATGAAGCAAGAACAGTACTTGAATCAGACTGAATGGAAAAGACAGTCTAAAAGATAAATGGAGTCACTATATGGTGAAAAATAAAGAATTATTTTTAAAGTTGCTTGCACACAACACAATCGGTTTGGATATTGAAATGGTGGCGACTTCGCAATTTATATTGACAAAATGGTAGCTTCACTATATGGAAAGCGACTGAATTATTTGCGGAATAAGGAATTCCGCAGTCCCGGAAAAGACGTATACCAAGTCATCAGCTATTGAATATTAATAATTTACTCAAAAATGATATTATTTGAATTTTTTGGAGCTTCACCCCTAAACTTGACAAATAAGATCTAACATGATCAATTTGATTGGGGTGTGAAGGGTCAGCCGGGTCGTTTCGGGTTTTACGTGTTTTTATAGGCGCTATTGTTTAGGACTTGAAAGAATTGAGGGCGTGAGTTTCCGGCGTAAACTGGTTGACCTTTTTTGTTTTATGTACATAAAGGCATACAAAGTAATATGTATTATGCATTACCTTGGCTTACGTACTACTATGATATCTTAATTTAGTAACAATCAATAGTTTGGCAACTTACCTGCAACAGATAAAAACACAACAATTAGATTAGGATATCGACGTCATTCATTGTTGCAGCCAAGTATGATTTACTATTTTCTAAATGAACATTTGGAATCGTTACGAAAAAACAATACCCCCCTAAAAATTTGATACTTTACTTTTCAAGGTACATATATAGTATCCGAGAACCATATAAAAAAGGTCCCATTGTCTTTCTACGCCCCAACGGGGTACAATTTGACAAAGATCCTTAAAAACAAGGTCTGATCGATGCCAAAATTAATTTATTAAATAAAATCATAAGGTATTTACGACTCAATGGGCATCATTAAATTTTCCTATTTAAATCTTATTTACAGCCCTCATAGTTGTTTACTCCTTTCCTGAAGAGACCACAATAGTACAATTAGACCCGGATGGTACAAACCAAGGTCTGGGGAGGTCTGATCGATGCTAAAATTAATTTTTTAAATATAATCATAAGGTATTTACGACTCAATGGGCATCATTAAATTTTCAATTTAAATCTTATTTACATCCTTCATTGTTGTTTACTCCTTACCTGAAGCGACCACAATAGTACAATTAGACCCGGATGGTACAAACCAAGATCTGAATCTTATTTACAGCCCTCATAGTTGTTTACTATATCCTTACCTGAAGCGACCACAATATTACATTCCTTGTCCAGTCCTGTTTAACCTCCATCCTTATATTTTGCTCACAGTTTCTTTCTCTCTTAATTAACAATTTGTTCTGGACTTTTCTAACCCAGAACAAAAGATCGAATAAAAATGAATCGTTGAACCGGACCTAAGAATAGAGGTCAATAGTATTGAACCAAAAATCAAATCTTAGGTAAACAACCACAAGTTACAAGTTTCCCATAAAAAAAGGGTTGCGTGGAAGAGAATTCCTCAGGAATTAACCCCGCCCTATGAATAAACTATATTAATCTAACCAAACTTCATAATTCTTTTTCTCCTTCTTCTTATTAATTCTTTCTTTCTTTCTTGCTAACCTCCTCTTTTCTGTTTATATTGTTCATTCAATAAAATGTTAAAAAAAATAAAAAAATGAATTTACCATAGATGTGTCTTTGGTGTGTGTNGGGGGGGAATCACAACAGTTTTCCATCTAGTTAATGGGATAGTGGCTCACACCATTGTTCATTGGTCAGAACTCTGCACACGACAGGTACTTAGCAATCAATTCGACCACCCCCGCTACAAAACGTGTGCTTCCCTCTTTAATCGTATTTATTTACAAAAGTANGTATTGAAATCCTGTGTAGATTTGCAACTAATTAAAAGAATAAATGCTGTAGAAGACTCATCTTCTTTGCCAATTTGTGTCAAAGAATTCAGTGATGTGTTTCATGGTCTTGGGAAATTAGAAAAACCTTATCACATAGAATTAGTAAAAATCGTTACGCCTAAAATACACCATCCTCGTAAAATTCCATTCAGCCTTATGGATAGTGTGAAAAAAAGAGCTCAATAAAATGGAACAAGAAAAATAATAATCAAAGTTGATTATCCCACAGAGTAGGTCAGTCCACTTGTGGTGACGAGAAAACCTAATAATTCATTACGATTATGTTTAGACACACGAGAGTTGAACAAATGTATGAAAAGAGAGCACTTTCAAATTCCAAGTTTAGAGGAATTTACTACAAAAATTGATGGAGCTTTTATTTTTAGCAAATTATATGCTCTCAGCGGATTTTGTTAGATCTGTGCTCTTTTAGTACTCCATGGAGAATGGAGAAGATACAAATTTCTGAGACTCCCCTTTGAATTGAGTTCAGCACCGGAAGTTTTCCACAAAAGACTCCGTGAAATTTTCTGTGAAATAGATGGAGTGAACACATATATTGACAATATAGACGAACAAAGAGCTGTCCACTGATATTATTAGTGTCTTATTAATGTCATAATACTTCAAAACTGGTGTCGATGACAATAGTTCTTTTAATTTGTTAAATGCCATTTCCTGTTCCGAGTCCAAATGCCATGCAACTTTATTTTTTAATAGTTCACGAATAGGAGACGAACAATGAGAAAAATTTGGAATACATTTTGAAACATAGGTACACATTCCCATAAAACGTTCAACATCTTTTTTACATGAAAAAGTTGGCATATTTTTAATTGCTTCAATTTTTTCAGTGTCAACTTTTACTCCAACTTTTCCGAAAACATGTCCTAAATATTTTATCTCTGATTTATGGAATTCACATTAGGCCAGTTTAAATCTTAAATTTGCTTCTCTGGCTTTTTCTAGAACCAACTTCAATCTATGATCTCAGTCAGTCTAAAATCTAATTCGATATTTTAGAAAATATTTGAAACAACTTTTGTTTTTTAAATACGAACCCCCATCTTGTGATACATTTTCAGAAAAATAATAAAGTTGGAAGTACTTTGCAAAAAAAAAATTACACGTCTAGCATATTTGATTTCAAAATGTTTGATTTCGAAATGCCTAACCTCCACTGGAGACTGGAGGTGGTAAAAGAAAAGAAAAAAGGAAGAAACACATTTTGAATTCATAGAAACCAAATCCAATTTTCTTAATAAATAAGAAAAAATTCAAACTGTCATTTGACTATAAGAAGATGAAGTAAGACTGTGACAATGCATTTGGAAAGTAACAAACCCTATTTGGAAGAACTAGATCTGTTCAGAGATAGTTCAAAGAACTAGATGTGTTCAGAGATAGTTCAAAGAACTAGGTGTGTTCAGAGATAGTTCAAAGAACTAGATATGTTCAGAGATAGTTCAAAGAACTAGATATGTTCAGAGATAGTTCAGAAGAACTAGATATGTTCAGAGATAGTTCAGAAGAACTAGATCGGCTCAGAGATAGTTCAGAAGAACTAGATCGGTTCAGAGATAGTTCAGAAGAACTAGATCGGTTCAGAGATAGTTCAGAAGAACTAGATCTGTTCAGAGAAAGTTCAGAAGAACTAGATAGTTCATAAGAAATAGATCTGTTCAGAGATAGTTAAAAATAACTAGATAGTTCATAAGAACTAGATCTGTTTAGAGATAGTTAAAAATAACTAGATAGTTCATAAGAACTAGATCTGTTCAGAGATAATTTGCAATTTGTAAAGATAACACACAATACATTTGTCATGTCTACGCCGCCGATACACATCTGTCTGTCTGTTTGAGATCATTCTCAATATAATTGGACACCTAATTAGAAAAGGGGAAAAAAACATATTCAGAGAAGATGTGACGTGAACAGAAATATTTTTATAAAAAAACGTGCTTTCGAATACATGAATAAGCTCAAAAATTGTATAAAAAAATTCTGATGGCAGACAAGCTTTTCACTTCAGTACTTTAGTGTTTAAAATATAAATATACAGGGTTCGACTAATGACACGGACATGTTAGTTTCCTCAAGACTAAATATAAAGAACGGGACTAATACCATGGACGTGTTAGTTTCCTCAGGACTAAATATAAAGGGTTGGACTAATGACAGACACGTGTTAGTTTCCTCAGGACTAAATATAAAGGGCGGGACTAATGCCATGGACGTGTTAGTTTCCTCAGGACTAAATATAAAGGGCGGGACTAATGCCATGGTTGTGTTAGTTTCCTCAGGAATAAATATAAAGAGTGGGACTAATGCCATGGACGTGTTAGTTTCCTCAGGACTAAATATAAAGGGCGGGACTAATGCCATGGTTGTGTTAGTTTCCTCAGGAATAAAAATAAAGAGTGGGACTAATGCCATGGACGTGTTAGTTTCCTCAGGTCTAAATATATAGGGAGGGACTAATGACATGGACGTGTCAGTTTCCTCAGGACTAAATATATAGGCTGGGACTAATGACATGGACGTGTTAGTTTCCTCAGTACTAAAAATAAAGGGCGGGACTAATGCCATGGACGTGTTAGT
>CM022878.1:5639933-5666006 GCA_012654025.1 Pachypsylla venusta | reverse complement strand
TGTCAGCAATGCCTCCCCCCCCCCCCCCGTGAAAAACTCATGTCAACACTTGAGAAAAGCGACGAGTATTTTTATACATCAAAAATATTATGGGTGGGTAAACAATATATTAATATTATTTAAGAGGGTAACAAACCTACATTACGACAGTATGTAGCCACCGAGAGGAGCAAGACAGCTTCATTAGGTGTCGGACCCAAGCCTGTGTAAAAAGAGAAGATTTGGTGTTAAAAAGGACATACAAGCTTTTAAAAAAACTCTGCTTCAAAGCAAAGATGAAAAGTCATCAGCTACGCAGCGAGGATTACAGAAAGGATACGGCTAAAGAGAATAGAAGGTTCTGGCATGGTAGAATTAAGGAAAGCAATGCCGATCCCAAATAGAATTGGGAAAAAATAAATGTAAAGGAGAAGTGTGTTGATATATTAAACTTCCCACAAGTGTATATGTAGCAATCTGTGTATATTCCCCTCAGAGAACAGAACAACGGAACCTTTGATGCTTCAAACCAAAGGTGGAAGGTCATCAGAAAAATGCAGTTTCTATGGATGCTGTGAGAAACAAGCGAGGGTTAGCCAGGAGAGGGTACAGCTAAAGAGGGTAGGAACCGAAGAGAAGGCTGTGACATGGTACAATTAAAGAAAGCAACCCGACCCCAAATAGAATTGGGAAGAGGTGAAGTTAAGAAGGAGAATCTTCCAGACAGAACAGATTATAAACTCGTACAATCTATGTTTTATCTATTCCATACAGTAATAAAAATATTATATGATCTAAAATTCTAATGAGAAGATTCCAGACAGAACAGATTAGAAAGTCATACAATCTATGTTTTATCTATTCCATACAGTAATAAAAATATTATATGAACTAAAATTCTAATGAGAAGATTCCAGACAGAACAGATTATAAACACGTACAATCTATGTTTTATGTATTCCATACAGTAATAAAAATATTATATGATCTAAAATTCTAATGAGAAGATTCCAGACAGAACAGATTATAAACTCGTACAATCTATGTTTTATCTATTCCATACAGTAATAAAAATATTATATGATCTAAAATTCTAATGAGAAGATTCCAGACAGAACAGATTATAAACTCGTACAATCTATGTTTTATCTATTCCATACAGTAATAAAAATATTATATGATCTAAAATTCTAATGAGAAGATTCCAGACAGAACAGATTATAAACTCGTACAATCTATGTTTTATCTATTCCATACAGTAATAAAAATATTATATGATCTAAAATTCTAATGAGAAGATTCCAGACAGAACAGATTATAAACTCGTACAATCTATGTTTTATCTATTCCATACAGTAATAAAAATATTATATGATCTAAAATTCTAATGAGAAGATTCCAGACAGAACAGATTATAAACTCGTACAATCTATGTTTTATCTATTCCATACAGTAATAAAAATATTATATGATCTAAAATTCTAATGAGAAGATTCCAGACAGAACAGATTATAAACTCGTACAATCTATGTTTTATCTATTCCATACAGTAATAAAAATATTATATGATCTAAAATTCTAATGAGAAGATTCCAGACAGAACAGATTATAAACTCGTACAATCTATGTTTTATCTATTCCATACAGTAATAAAAATATTATATGATCTAAAATTCTAATGAGAAGATTCCAGACAGAACAGATTATAAACTCGTACAATCTATGTTTTATCTATTCCATACAGTAATAAAAATATTATATGATCTAAAATTCTAATGAGAAGATTCCAGACAGAACAGATTATAAACTCGTACAATCTATGTTTTATCTATTCNAAAGAACCATCTACTTACTATTTCTAGACATCTAATCAAGATGTAAAACTAATTTAGTTTATAACAAACCCGTTTACAGTAACAATCCATAGTTTGGCACCTTACCTGCAACAGAGAAAAACACAACAATTAGATTGGGATGTCGACGCCATTCATTGTTACAGCCCAAGAATAGTTTACTATTTTCAATAATGAACGTTTAGAATCGTTACGATTTTTTATATATTTTACGATTCTACGAATTTTGTACGTAGAATAATAAAAAAAAAATCCGTTTATCCGCCGTACGCTATGAAAACATCGAGGTAAATTTGCCAACCCTATAATGTATAGTGATTTGAAAAGTCTAGCAAATACAGGGTAATGCGAAAATGGTTCCGGGGCAAATTAGAGGGTGAGACAGTATCTCGAGGACCACTCCAGATATCGAGCAGTAAAATACGGGTTACCTCATTTTCGAGGAGATTAATTTTGGATATTTCGGGCTGCGGCCACCTCAAAAATCTTAAATGAGATGACCTATCGAGCGATGATTTATCTTAAAGGTAATAAAAAGAGAAGTTTATTAAAATAAAGTTCACCACTCTACGACTTACCGCTCTCGAGATATGGGGGGAGGGCAGTTCTAATAAATGTTAATGTTTTCCATCCTGTATCTCAAGAACCGTAATTGCTAGAAAAATGAAACTATTTGATATGAAATCTACCTTTGGAATCGTCGCGGAAAAATTAACCCCCCCCCCAAATTTTTTACAGGTATTCCAATTTTTTACTATATTTCAGTTATTGTAATGTGTCAACAACCAATATACAAACAATAATCATTCTGGTACCTTATTCAAAAGTAATAATTTTTGACACACTAAATTCAAATGTCTGTGAGGGTGACAAATAGGTATAGTAACTCATTTGATATACTGAACAGAACAGGGCCATTGTTCAGATATAAACGGAAGATGAAATGTCAGTTTGTGAAATAGAGAACAGGAAATATGGAATGGTTTTATTTAAATTTCATTAGTTCTTGTTCCACTCATTCCATAACAGACAGTTTGACCCAGACAACGGATTGGGTTGTCCATTACGAATAAGACGTGACTGGACAAATCATGTATTTCATCTAAATTATAAGCTCACAGAAAATTATCATTAAAAAAGGTTCCAACTACTCTTTCGAAAAATTCCTCTCAAAACGGCGAGATATTTACTCTTGCAACTAAGTTTATTCTTGCTGCTATTCATCCCACAATTCAATTTATTTATTATCTTAAGGTAACACCGACTGTATTCTTGTCAGTTTTTTCTGCGCAAAATCGTCAATTACTACAACTAGTGGATCCAGATGATCAGGTGTTCACATTAGTGTTGTAGTTATTTATAGGAATAAAATTAAAAAAAAATCATTTTCAAAAAACAAAATTTTTCATAAATCGAAAAGCCCCTAACATCAGCCATAACATATCAAAATTTTATGTTTCCACAGCAAACCACTAAAAAGATAAAAATCATTTTCAAAAATCACCATATTGGGCCCCCCGGTGGGGGGGCAGTTTTTTTATTCAAAAATGTTTTTGGGTGCCCTGGGGGCCCCCCCAAAAACAATACATGTCCTAAATATGTATACCAAATTTCGTCAAAACAGGATGTAAATTCCATCGCGTGACAGACAAACATACACATATACAAGTGCATTTTTGGATGTATACCATGGTCAAAAGTGGAGTTCACTAACGTTCACAATGATATAATAAATAATTTTATTATATCATTGGTATAACTTTAAGGGCATATTGGGCCAATAAGCTCAAATGATTATCATCGTGATTGCGTGCCGAAGGTCGGCGGTTCGAGTCCACAGTAATCATGATTTATAGGAAATTAATTATATCAATCATTGTGAAAACGTTTCTTACGTTAACAATAATCCAATCCGTCATTACTTTTAAAGCAATAACAGCAAGAATATAGACTTGACCACAACACTACGTTCACGAGCAGAATCTGTAACTGTTTCTGTTCATTGGTTTATTATTTTCAATAATTTTTGTTCGATTTCAATACAAATCAAAAACGGATTTCGGTTAGACTTTGGGTCTGCCAAAGTCTAACCGAAATCTGCGGTAACATCATCTACATATAATACAACACAATGTACCGATAGATCATGTATGTATGTATCACTAATTGTTTAGCCAAATCGCTAAAAATTGATGAGAATACCCCCCCCCCCTCCACACACAAACAAAAAAACATAGGCCTGAATCCAAAAAATATCAGAATTCAAAAATGTCGAACCGTTGTCGAATTTTGACCAAATTCAGTAGATCACGGTCTGATATCTTAAATTTTGTCACGACAACATATCAACACAAAGCGAGAAAGTTTTAAATTGCCTTTTAAACAATTTAGGTCACATTTTGCAAAAATTTTTGTAAGGGTAATTATAAAATACTATTATCAGGGGAACGGTCATCTCTCTGTAGCAATTCATGGAAAATTGCGATTTACTGTAGCTAGTGTACACTAGCATAATTCGGGGCGCGGCACCTGTTTGTAACTTATCATCTATGACGAACGCAGCCTGCTAGTGTAAAACCCCGAAGTAAAACCGTGCGTTGCATGTATTTGTTTTCTATTTTGATGAAAATGGTTATTTGTGTGCACCATAATTTCTCGTCCATTTTAGCTCTTGTTATTCCTACTCATGCTTTATCTCCAGTTACGCCCTTTTAAAAATAAGAAAGGATTATAATTCTAATGAGAGAGATCAAACATTTTTCTTGGAATTCCTCTTGTTCATCAAAACATTCATTTTCCCTGGCGATGCATTTTCAATCAGAATTCTCATTGAACTTATTTCACAGACAATTAATTCCCTTATCAATAGAATGAAAATGAATGTCCCCCCGCAACCCCTCCCCTCAAACAACTTCCTGAACATACAATTGAGTGTCCTGTAGATTGATTTAATTGTACTTTGTTCAAAAGTTAGTGCTCTTTAATCATTGCAGATGAAATTCAAAAGAGTACATTCTGTTTCAACGTATCATAAAAGGTTTCACCTGAAAAGGAAAAGTATCGTAACACAGGACGCGAGGATCCTGAACATACTCCTACTAGACTTCTCCACCTTATTCGATCCCGAACTGTCTGGAACAATTCTTTTCCATCCTCTTGTGGAGTTTTAATTAACTTAAACCATTTTCTAATGTTGCTTGTTAATTCATAAATTAGGTTGTAATCTTCAGTCACTCTTGACAGATATAATCTCTTAATTTTGCCTTTCACAAGTGATATTATGAATTTATGCCTATATAGTATCCATATTTCCCTATTTTTTCTAATTCAGAACAGTCCTGTAGCCTCAACCCGTCCCCTGTGTATGTCCAAAAAGCCGTTCTAAATTTTGCTCCCAAACGTTTGCAGCATTCGTTCCGTGCTCGTTGTTAGTGATTACGTTTAGCATTCTTACAGCATTACAGACAGGATGACAGACCGTCTTCTAAATTCTAACCTTGGATCTTCTACATTTTCTACATCTAGATGTTTGTATTTATATAGTTTGTATTTATATATTTATATACTTTTCAGGTGAATTTATATAGATGTTTGTATTTATATAGTTTAAATTTATAATTTAAACAAAAACGTAAAATATCAAATTGTGTGTGTTGTTTCAGGGTTGTTTCAAAAACATACGAAGAAGTTAAAGTCGTTACAGAATCCGACATTTTTCATCCGATACATCGAAANTTCTTGCTGCTATTCATTCCACAATTCAATTTATTTATTATCTTAAGGTTTATTATCTTAAGGAAACTAGTTTAAATTTATGATTTAAACAAAAAGGTAAAATATCAAATTGTGTGTGTTGTTTCAGGGTTGTTTCAAAAACATAGGAAGAAGTTAAAGTCGTTACAGAATCCGACATTTTTCATCCGATACATCGAAATATCGATATTTTTGTTTCGATATATTGGCTGGGAAAAATATCGATATAATCGGTGTGATATGTCAACTCAAAATTCTACAATGAAAAAGTTGTTCGCAATGTGAAGACTTCTGAAATCTTTTGACGCGAATATGGTAACCAATTAATATGCCTAAAACACTCACTCGCACTAATTTTCCCTTCTCTATCATATTGACATTTAAAAAAATAAAAACAGTGACATTTTGGATTGACATTAGCATTTGAAAAGCGGTGGGAAGAGAAGTAATTTATCTGCAAAGGTTACTCAGAATGTAATGTATGTAAACGCAAAAAGACATCAAATTTATATCTTTTGCAGCAATTATAAATTATTCTGATGAAATATTTTTGTTATTCCGACACACTTTTGCTAATACCCAATCACACGCGACCTTGATAAAGTGCACGCTAGGCAGCATTCGCCTGTTTCAGATATTGATCAATATACTGTGCTATTTTTTCTTATATTGAAATTTTTTACACTGAAGGATAATAAGCAATTTAGTTTTCCATCCATTTATTCAGTGATCGCGTAAAAATGTATTACCAAAATTTGGTATTTAATATAAAATAATAATATCATTGGAACCTTGGGAAGAGTACCAACATTAAGGTATCACAAATTTAAACATGACATGTGTGCTGCTCGGAACAGCACAAGTAATTAGAAAATTTGGGATCTAATTCCAATTGAATACTTGGAAGTATCCAAATACGAGTATTATGATTTAGGCTAGGTTCACATGAGCGCGCGGTACCGCCCGGGATCATATGAACAGATCGATACAAGTTTTTAGAACTAGTACCGCGCGATCATGTAAACAATATGCACTATTTAGATAGATCTTGTGCAGCGCAATTCGTCGTACCGCCTCGTACCGCGCGGTCATGTGAACCTAGCCTTAATGTTGATATATAGACCAACAATAGCAGAGTAATAACGAATACTCTTGAGCCATAATAATAATAATACAATTCTCAGTAGAATATCCGAGAAGAATGAAAGGAGCTTATCAGGAATCTAATTGAAAGATCTCATTAGAAACCAAGATATCCCGCGTATTAAAACAGAAATCAGGGATATTGTCAGGAATTAAACTCAAGATGGAAAAAGAAATCGAAGTCGCCCAGCCACGTGATGTGTGATAGCAGAATACTATCAGGAAGGAACAATCTGGACACATGCCGCTCAGGATAGATTCCCAAGGGAGGAATTAAGAGTGTCCCTAGCTCCGGATGGGGAACTGAGTGGACCGACCGACGTCATTCTGCTTTTCTCAAATTCTGATGCATTTGACAGCAAAATATCACTTTTTAAAATAAAAAAAAACTAATATTTTGCCTTCTCCCAACTCACGAAAATATAAAAGTTAGTTTCATTTCTAGAAAGTTAAGTTTGAGATCTGCCATTAAATTAATGAAAAGTCTATTTTGACGTACAGACGAAAAACTTTTAAAAAGTTAAAATGTTGAAGAAAAACGTTATTAAGCCCTTTTTTTATTATTTTTGAGAAGAAAAAAAAAACACAGCTAGGAAATGGAAAGCAAATGGTTTTGATTTAAATGAATGACTCCTCTTTTGTTATATTATATTCAATGAGAGGTCGCAATCCATCTGCACACTAAACCTGAAGATAAACTAAAAACCAGAGCGATTGTATCTGAAATTCATCATCTACGAGTATTTATAAAACACAAAAGCTCAGTTAAAGGGAAGTTTGGCTACCTCAGCCCAACCTAATCAAAACTTAGTCCTAAAAGTATCAGCAAAGCAGGATAGAGAAGTAGAAGTACTGTACGACGGACGTCAACTCGAGCATGGAAGCATAAACAAATGAAATCATACTGCCAGAGATAAAGAGCAATATTTATTTAACTATTTTCTTGTTAAAAAATATACCTTTTATACAATACAATAATAATTCTACATTAATTGCAGAAACATAAAATATGATAATACGAGTGTATATCTAGTTAGTAGATAGCAAGTAGAACGGCCTGAATTGAATAGATAAATCTGAAATTGTTGCTTCATGCAGGGACCGCGGTTAAGGGCACCTCCTCCACCAACTTATTGTAGGGGTTACCCTAAACCAGAACCATGAAGAATCCCCTAAACATTTTACATCGCATGTCCTTGGAAATTTTATTGAACGCTCTTAAGTCGTTCAGTAGAAATGGGTGAGCGTGGGTTTTGTGCTGTGAAATCACAAGCCATAATACCAGGGACCAATAGCTTTGACTTTGGGTTTGTGGTTTGGAGGTGAGTTTGTATTAGATTGCCCAACACAATTCCAAACATTAGAGGGCATAGCAGGTGATTCATTGTTCACTAAAAGTTTCCTTGTAATGTTGTAGGCTTATCATGCAACATGGCTCCCTCAAAACTAGCTTTTGGCGCAAAAATCTGCTTTACATTTACTCCGATTGCTTCACTTGACAGAAACGTTTTTTCTCCATTTTTGCGGACGATTGCTCTGACAAAGTGTTTTAGATTTGCAATTTCATTTTAATATTATTTGAACAAGTTATTACCGTTTGAATTGAATTGAATGGAAGTCCTTGGTTATAAGTAAAACGCAGAAAAGAAGAATAAAAAAGCTTATCAAATAAGCATTGTGAATGGAAGAAATAGAAAAATTTGAGCGCTGATGTATGAGTGGTGAAACTGTCACATAGAGGAATAATAAAAGGGAAATATCAAGTGTGTCGGCAGATGCGCGCACGCCAGAGTGAGGAACTGCCCACTTCCAGATAACTTTTTGCAAAATTTATTTTAATCCTAATGGGGGTAAATGTAGCTACCGATGGGATAGTCAGCTTCATTAGATGACGGTCCTAAGCCCGTAACACTGAACAAAAAGTTGTAGAATTAAGGAAAGCAACCCCAAACTTCAAATAGAAATGAGGAAAGGTGAGATGATATTTCCCCAAATACGAAGATTCTACGATTTTTGAACTCGTCCAAATTCATGATTTTTTATTTTTTTATTTTTTTTAATACAGATTTTTTTTCCAATAGAAATTTTTGTCAAGCCTACAGCAAATGGTACTTATCATAGAAATACAGTAAAGACACCTTTGCTATAATCGCTTTAAAAATATACCTTTCCAACGAAATAAGAGAACTGATTTGAAAAGTCAGCAATTTTTTTGAGTCAATGTTTTGGTAACATTTGAGTGTTGAAACTATTAGAGGAAATTTTAAAACGTTTCTTAATTGAAAGACAATATGTTTTGTTTAATAACATCTTTGGTGTTTAATAACATCTGTGGTGACTATACTAAAGATTTTCTTTGAAAGATGTTTTTTAAATATTTTTAAATTTGCGTCTTTCAGTCAAAACCTATTTTGAAAAAGTCTAAAGACGAAGATTAAAAAATTTTAAAAAAATATTTCATACAAAATCTCAATTTAAAGACAGTTATTTACAAACATATCAAGATGCGAAGACAAAAATATTTTTGTTTTAACTTTTGAATAATTCTGAACAATTTATGGAAAATGTCGAAAAAAGCACCATTTGGTCTCGCGGTACACATCACTAAGAAATCTAACTAGAGTTCAAATTTCTCAAAAATCCAATCCATTGCAAATTATTAGGATCGATTCTCATTTCATAAATGGGCCAAGCATTATTGTTAAGAAACAAAATAAATTGCAAATGGACACATTTGCAATAATCCTTCTGACAAAGTTTAATGTTCAGACGGTTTAACATTTTGCTAAATTTGAGCAAATTTATTTTCTGACTAAAAGTTGTAAATCTCTTATTGTTCTGCTCAATTAATGCCACGCAAATATAAAAAGCTCCATTTGCAAAAATAAAGTTGGACCAAGAAATGTTTCTGAATGAATATCCCGGGTGTACCAGACATGGGTACGGCAATTGACTCAAACTAATATTACACAAACCTATGGTTTCTGATTGAATATACCGGGTGTACCAGACATAGGTACGGCAATTGACTCAAACTAATATTACACAAACCTATGGTTTCTCATTGAATATACCGGGTGTACCAGTCATGGGTACGGCAATTGACTCAAACTAATATTACACAAACCTATGGTTTCTCATTGAATATACCGGGTGTACCAGACATAGGTACGGCAATTGACTCAAACTAATATTACAGAAACCTATGGTTTCTGAGACCAAGACCACAATTTAAAAGAACCGTTGAGATACTGAGCTGACTGTTCGCAGCAGCAGGTGACAACGACAGTAGAGATTGAAATAAAAACTTAGATGTGATTGTTGAATTTGATTTTTCATGCTAGAGAGAGGTCGACGGGGTTACATCACGGGTACTCTCTCTCTCTTCATATGAATGAAAGTCGGGCACTCGTAGTAGAGTGTCGCTGATCCTCATACTAAAGTGTGCAAAAGGACAAACACTACATCACAGGTGAAGAGATTAAACAATGTGCATACGACCAAATGACATAATTATTATCATACCCATGTTAAGATAAGTGTGTGCATACCAAGAACGATAATTTTGACTTCAAGCGTTATCGATAAACGTTATTGATTTCCACACTTACTCATAGCAATGCCGACTCCAAATCTCTCTCTCTTCCTTATACTAGTGCTAGGATTTCTCCACCCTTTCACCGCATGCCTAATATCGCCTCAGCCGCATGGGTTATACTGACTTCCTGTACTATTGGTAATGCACGTATACTTATAAAAACAGATACGTCAACCAACGATCATATCACGTTGAATACACCAGTTCCCGTCAGATCACTGAAGTTAAGCAACGTCGGGCGTAGTCAATACTTGTGGATAGGTGACCGCTTCGGAACACCACGTATCGTTGGCTCTTTTTTCGCGCCCAACCAATGTGGGTAGCTGGTTTGCAAGTTTCCAGCGAATGGAGNTTGATTTTTGCTTTCTCTTCCTATAGAAGATAAAGGATTGTAATCGTGCAGCAAATGTTCCCATTTTTTATGGGGAATTGTTTGGTATTGTAGGTACAGTAATATTATGTGTTCAAAACCATAACAAGGTTCATCAAAATCGAACAAGATGTTCAAGGGTTTATCATGGTACAGACTATTATTGACAAATTGTGCTTCTAAAACTAGACCTCACTTTGTTTGATCAACAATCTTCGTACGTAAACTTATCATAAAGAGGTGCCTTATATCGCCACAGCCGCATGGGTTATTCACTCCTCTACTATTGGTAATGCATGTACTTATAAAAACAGATACGTCTTACAACTAGCCATATATAAAAAGATTCGAAACAGAGCTCGCATTAAAGGCGGTAAACGGATTTTTACTTTCTCTTCCTATAGAAGATTAAGTATTGTAATCGTGCAGAAAATGTTCATTGGGAATTGTTTTTAATTTCTCTTCCTATAGAAGATAAAGTATTGTATTCGTGCAGGAAATTTTGACTTTTTTTTATTGGGAATTGTTTGGTATGGTACTGTAATATTATGCGCTCATAACCATTACATGGTTCATCAAAATCGAACAAGATGTTCAAGGGTTTATCATGGTACAGACTTTTATTGACAAATTGTACGTCAAAAACTAGACCTCACTTTGTTTGATCAACAATCTTCATACGTAAACTTATCATGAAGAAGTGAGAAGGTTAAAAGTAAAATCAAGAAAAGTTACACAGTAGAAGCAGCGGCGAAGTGGTTCCAAATGTAATTAGTGATGACAAAAAGAACTTCAAAAGAGCGTTCTCTATGCCAAGACGAGTAGGCGTAATACAAGAAAGAAGAACTGTCGTCGCAGTAAAATATATTAGAAAGAAATCTTTAATCAAATTGAAAAGAAAAATCTCATCTGAATATTTTTTATAATCTTATTTTTTCTTTTAGTACTGCTGAGTCGTTCAATAAGAAAATGGGAATATAGAAGATGGAAACACGACTTTGTGGTTATATTTGGAACAATTTAGCCAAAATATGCAAAGCATTTGAGCGTGCAATTAATTAATTGTTTGGTAAGGTGGTGTGTTGTGAGTGTAACAAATATTTTGGAAAAAGCATTATTGTAATGGAACTTGGAATGGATATAATATGTTATGTTGTTGTCCAAAAAAAACATCTAGATTTCTGGACAGGTGGAAAATTTGATAAAGGTTTTTTCAAATTTTCAACTTGGTCTGGTTGTGATTGGGGGTAACTCAGCCTCCTGAGAACAATTGAGTATCTATGGTAATAGCGACAAGTGGTAGCAGTATAAGGAAATTGTTAAAATGTAGCTTAGGCTTAGTGATATTGGAGTGATTGTTGAGAATACCTTGTAATGCTTTGATGCCCACTAATATGTGACATAATAACATAAACAAATACACGTTTATCTACTTCTTTTTTATCTAATTTTGTTTTTATTGTAGCCGTATTCCTCTTAACATTTTGAATTTTAAGTTTGGAAAAATGGTAATAGAAATAGGTTGACATGATATTACAATAAATGTGCAAATTCTGTGAACATTTATTATGATCATAGAATTTGCTGGTTTTTTGGGGGTCCTATTTGACTATACGGGGCTTTATGGAGGTTATGCGCACTTACTTTACATTACTGCAAGGTTGGGAAGCATATTATGCTACTCTAAGAACGCCGGACTGGACAACATCCATAATCCCGGGCCTTATTATGTCCTCTAAAATTAGTAAGTATCTAAATTTTATGTGGATGAAAATTGCATGGGTTTGCTGGGTTTGAACGCACGCCCCACTGCTTCCCATTCGGAGCGTCTTACCACTACACGACCCAACCATTTGGGGCTATACTTCACAGAACTACAAGTATCTGTTTGTATAATTTTCCTCTTCTCTTTATTTTTAAATGATCAAAGCAAGTGATGTCCATGTTTTAACACCGAATTCTGTACTAATTTGTCTGTTTGTGAAATATAACAGAGCGTTCGCCGTTGTCGAACGATCTTTCCGTTTTCTTCTGGTGGCAATGCATATGAATTAATTAATGTTCACATTTCATCCGAAAGGATTGAACCCATTTTAGAATGGTGTAAAACCTCTCTGAACGTTGCTTAACATCAGTGATCCCACAGGAACTGATGTATTCGTCATGCCATTGACAACACTTATTTTTCTAATGACATTGCATAGCACCACATGATCAGGGCCACCAAGAGAAAATCTGGGCCCAGGACTCAAAAGTTACGGACCCCTATACAAAAATCCATGAATCCTTAAAAGCAAATAACCTAAATATGAAAAAATATAAGTATCCATGATGTATAATATAAACTAATGATGTTAAAATAATTCTATTAATAACAAATCATGATCAATGAATCAAACCAATCAAGTTTTAAACTGTATAAACTAGGTAATCGAGGTGGTAAAAGCTGTAAAAAAAGGAATTCCGGACCCCTATGAAAACCCCGTCCCGGGGGATTCCCCCCATTGCCACCCCCTCTCAGTGGGCCTGCACAAGATTACTTTTGATAAAGGCTTACATATATTTTGTGAGTGTGTTTACTTTCTCCAATCCTGACAACCAAATGTTTTTCACCAGCAATAAAGATGCATCAGCAGATAGTGGTGACAACCTTTCCCTCCAAAGCAACATTCCATCCACATTTTGTCATAAATTTTGATTTCCTCTTGTTTTTTTATATAAAAAAAAATTCATAGTTTTTGTTTTAAATGATAGCTGAAGCTAGTTTAATGCTCCAAAGACAAACTTAATCTCAAAGGAGATACTATAAAAGAGCTTATACATAATATGTATAAAGAAATAACGAGACCATAAAATGGTTTTTGTAGAGTATTTTGGAGCGCTCAACTATAAAAAGTGCAGAGCATTGATTTTAGACTTTAAATTAGGTTCACAAAATTGTTAAGAGATATAGGAGAAAAAGTAAACAATATATCTTGTAGAAAATTTCACATCCCATCACACGCGTGTTTAATTTTCGCGGAACAGCTTTATGAGGCTTCAAATGATGATCAAAATACTGTGCCCAATATTTCTTATATTTAATTGAAATTTTATACACTGTAATAATTAAGTTTTCTATCGATTCATTCAAATCGTTAATATCTATTATCAATTAATAATTATAGACGTCTCCGTGGCAGAGTGCGCATCACACTTGGCTTGCACCACGGAAGTTCCGGGTTCGATTCCCGGGCGGGTCGAAAATTTGAAAAAGTTTTTTTCGAATTTTCTACTTGCTCTGGTTGTATTTGGGGGTAACTCAGCCTCCTGAGGACAATTGAGTAGCTATGGTAATAGCGCCAAGTGGTAGCATTATAAGGAAATTGTTAAAGAGTAGCTTAGGCTTAGTGATATTGGAGTGAATGTTGAAAATACCTTGTAATGCTATGATTCCCACAAACGTTTTGACATAATAACACAAGGAAATATACATTTACATTTTTTTTAAAAAAAAATAATTATGGATTTACTTGACATAGTATCCCAATTCAACAAAATTAATTAATAATAATATGATAATTCTGGAACCACCCTTTTTTGATAAAATGTTCATTCTCACTTTGACATACACAAAAAGGATATGCTGCCGGACACGACCTGTCCTCTAAAAGCCTTATTTCCGTGTAATCTATTGGTCCTATAAGGTCAATTGACGTGTTTTATATCAATGACACTTTTCTGGAATATTTCTTTAATTGTAATTCCCTAAAAAAAGTTATTTAAATTCAAAATTCGACCACACGTGTTCATCACAAAGGTGGCCGAATTTGGTCTGATTTAGAACTATATTATTCAAAATTTAATTAAATTTGAAACTGCCACAATATATTCAAACTGTGTGGGATTTATCGGTCGCAATTTTCGGACGAACCCCGCCCGCGTGATACTGTACCAAATTAGTCACTGTTCATGAATACGCCTCCGAGATTCATTTTGTGGGTCATTAATTCAAACTTTGTTCACTTTTTTTTCTTTTCCAAAATAGCCCTGGAGTGACAGGGAAACAGTTGGGGACGGCGAGGTTTGACTCATTATAAAATAAGAACTGCCTAAACAAAAACACAAAGGCTCAAGCTTTTTGTAATAAATTTTGAATATGTCACAAATGCTAAATTTGTTATTATTTCCATTTTTTTTGGAAGCCTTTTTTTCATAAATAATAAGGGAGGGCTCTTAATAAAATGTCTTTTTTTCTACCTAGGGCTCAACTCAAATATTTTTCTGTAAGAAAATTGTACGAGATGTGTTTTTTTTTTAGATTTTTGAAAATGTATATAAAAATATAAACCTCTTCCTTCTTGTTTTTCGTTAATTAGCTAGTTGGTTGGAGACTATTTTAGTGTTGCACCGACTGTTCCAAAAGCATATACAGGATGTTTGGTTATAAATGAGCCCCCCAAATATAGCCACCGTAGCTGAGATTAAATGGAATATATTTTATGAAATTCGTTGTTGAGCCAAACGGAGGGTGTAGAAAATCATTCTGGGACCACTTTGCGGGTCGCTTGGTGAGTCATGTGACCGACGAGAAAGGGAATGGAAACTAAATCCTAGTTTTTGATTTTGCTGAATTTAAGAAAAGCAATATGAGAAAGAAAAAAGAAAAAAAAAAAAAATGAGAAAAATAATGGTGTTAAATATAGACCTCCAGTCAATGAGAACATACTAGAATTGACTTTCAGTCTAATAGAACATACTAGAATTACCTTTCAGTCAATTAGAACATACTACAATTGACTTTCAGTCTAATAGAACATACTAGAATTACTTTTCAATCTATTAGAAGATACGAGAATTACCTTTCAGTCAATGAGAACATACTGGAATTACCTTTCAGTCTATTAGAACATACCAGAATTACCTTTCAATCTATTAGAATATACTAGAATTACCTTTCAGGCAATTAGAACATACTAGAATTACCTTTCAGTCAATTAGAACATACTGGAATTACCTTTCAGTCTATTAGAACATACCAGAATTACCTTTCAATCTATTAGAATATACTAGAATTACCTTTCAGGCAATTAAAACATACTAGAATTACCTATCAGTGAATTTGGACATACTAGAATTACTTTCCAATCCATTAGAACGTACTAGAATTACCTTTCAGTGAATGAGAACTTACTAGAATTACCTTTGACAATATCTAGAAATTTTATAAAGCTTGTTTATAATATTTTTAACTACCGTGTGTGCCCGGTGCTTTTCTACGGTTCAATTTTAATGTTTCATTATTTAAATTTTTCAACCATATATCGTATTCCCCAATCTCGTTTTGGGTTGATAATTTATGGTAGACTAGCAGAATACGCCCGCTTCGCTTGGCGCCTTAAAGGCATGGCCGTTTATAGTTTCAACCCCCTTTTTCGCGATAAAAAGTAGCCTATGTCCTTTCCTAAAATTTAGTCTATCTTCATACCAAATATCATCAAAATCGGTTCAGTAGTTTAAGCGTGAAAGCGTAACATACATACATACATACAGACAGAGTTACTTTCGCATTTATATATTAGTATGGATACGTATTTCATACGAAATCGCTATAATTTTGTTTTAAAATTTTTCTGATGTTCCAGCCAAGCGTTTTCCCCTTAATTTTCCACTGTCTCTTACCCTTCTGGCAAAACAATGCCGGGCAGACCACACACATGAAACATATTTCACTTTTATGTATTAAGATTTTTGATTTTTGTATGTTTGAATACAAAGGCACCGCAATATTGTTCCAGGTCAGGGATTTAGTTTAGGAAACTTAATTAATTTCTTATTCAAACCTAAAAGTTTGCTCACATGTTCACGCTGGATTGGATTTAGTTCATGGTAAAACAACAACTAACAATGTCCACAGGTTCTTTACACAGGTACAGCACCCTTCCCCTCACCTTCTCTAACCCTGGAAGGTTATCGATGAGTAAATTCCACTCACTCGTCGGTTTGACTTTTTCACATTCCTNAAACCTAAAAGTTTGCTCACATGTTCACGCTGGATTGGATGGAAAAGTTCATGGTAAAACAACAACTAACAATGTCCACAGGTTCTTTGCACAGGTACAGCACCCTTGCCCTCACCTTCTCTAACCCTGGAAGGTTATCGATGAGTAAATTCCACTCACTCGTCGGTTTGACTTTCTCACATTCCTACCCCTATGAAGTATTGTAATGGGCTGAAATTTTCGATGTCGAGTTTTCAATGCCGAAACACGTTTTGAAGTCCCCAGATCCCAAATCTCGAGTTTCAGCCGTTAGTCTGTATCTGTATAACTGTGCACAAAATATCTCAAGAACAGTAAGTGATAGAGACTTGAAATTAGGTTTATATGTCAGCTTTATGACATGTACGACTAACGAAACATTTTGTTAACATCAAATATACAGTTGACGGTTTTTTGACAATTTTTAGTGTGGTTTTCGCGCCTAAAAGAGAGCAGTAAGACCAAGAACATTAAATTTGGTGCAATATCGATTTCATGTATTGAATGCGCCAACACATTTTTGGTTGAAGTCACATCTATTGTTGGCAGCTTTTTGCTGATTTATAGCGGTTCTGCCTGAAAGTTGAATTTACCGGTGGCTGCTTTTTGCCAATTTTTTGCGGTTTTCACTAAAAAACATGTTTCGGCAAGAAAGTTTTCAGTGAATAAATTTTACTCATCAATACCTTTACACTTTTTACAGTAATATTATTTGGAGAAAAAAAAAAATTCTACACGACAATACTTTATATTCTGTAGCATCAAAGGAAAGTAGAAACAATTTTGTGCTATGAATTGATTGACCTTTTAGAGATGAAAAATATTAGCCAGCGTCCATGACACGTTGAATACACCAGTTCCCGATAGATCACTTAAGTTAGGCAACGTCCAGCGATTTTGTGCCATGTGGGTTTGCGCCCTCGTGATGGTGGCTATTTTTCCGGCCAAACCCAGGCTGGGTGAGGTCAATGTGGGTACCTGGTTTGCAAGTTTCCAGCGAATGGAGGGTGAAACCCCCGTCTTGAATGACCAATAGATAAGCCAAATTAAAAAAAAAAAAAAAATTATTTATTTTTAAGTCATAATTTTAAACTTTAATGTTTTCAAAAATAATAATTTGTTGCGATGGGACTGTTTGCTTACAGAATAACCTTTCGCAACGAACTAACTTAAATACATTATTGGAAACGAAAGTTTTTGTTCGGTGGAAAGAGTATGGCTAGACATAATTTTGTAGGCTATAGGGTTGGGTAATCGATATATTGGAAAATCTTTCGATGTCAAATATCGGTATTTCAACTTTCCGATAATATCAATATTTAAACTTCCCGCTGGTGTCCATATTTCAACTTTTTTTAATATGTTAGAAAATCTTTCCATACTAAATATCGGTATTTCAACTTTCCGATAATTATCAGTATATAAACTTTCCGCTGGTGTCCATATTTCAACTTTCAATATGTTGAAAAATCTTTCCATAATTAATATCGGCATTTCAACTTTTCCATAATATACCGATATTTAAACTATTCGTTATTTTCATTATTTCAACTTTGATATAGTAGTATTAATCATTACATAACTCTTCTTTAGTATCAATATTTCAAGCTTCGTCCTTTCAATATATCGGTATTTGATAGTTTCTTATTTTTACTTTTGGCCATTTTTACTATTTTTACTTTCATGAACTGAACTGTTCTCTTTCTCTATGAACCGCACTCTGACATATTGTGACTCCAAGGAACCCTCCTTATTTCATAAAAAAAATCCTTATATTCCAAAGCATATCAATTTAAATACAAACCTATTTGAATTAAAGTTAAGAAATATTAATTATAAAAATAAAAGGTTTGGCGTACCCAATGTTGTTGATAATTGCAACCTCTTTCATTTTCTTCAATGTTCTTAAATATTTCAACTTCATATGGATGAAAATTCCATGGGGCGGCTTGGGTTTGAACCCTCATCCTCGCTTTTACCAATCAGAGCGTCTTATCACTACACAACCAACCCATATAAGATACCCTGATAATTTAGTAATGTGCAGCGTATTCTAAATAGTGCAGCTCCTTTAACTCTTTTTTGGATCAAATTTAAAGGCGATTCGAATGACAAGGAGTTTTTTTTCCATGAGATTTCAAATCAAATCTCAATTTATGACTATGTTTCCAACACAGAGTAGCTATACTAGATATAAAGGAAAGTAAAATAGTGCCGGGGAGGGGAATACCTTTGGGGACTCACATGGCGCTCCTCTCCTCCAATCCTTCATCCCTACCTTCTTAAAGTAAATAATTTTAAGACGACTATCTGCTGAAGGAGGAGAAGGTGGATGTGATCGGCCCCCCTCTCCTCGCCAAACCCCCCTAATCATTGTCAGTATATCAGACACTGTCGATAGCAAAACCTCCTAATGGTACCTCTCCCCGTTCAAAATAATTCATATAAGTAACTTTTTTTTATTCCTTTGCAAAGGAATACCAAATATACAAACATGTTCCAAAAAGTTTGTTTTTCCTCTTTATTTTTTAATAAATAAGATATTTTCGTTTGCTCGGTAGGAAATGTCGACTTGTCAGAAACACAAACTTTACAGTTATTTATGTTTCGACACAATTTGTTCGGCGTTTCTCTTCGTCTTGTTCAATCGAAACTTTTACATTTTAATTGAAAAACGAATGGGGGAATAATTTATATTTTTACGTTGATTTCTTATCGCATTTTGTGACTTGAACATCTTCATGTAAAAATGTTGCAATGGACTTTATTTTATAGTAATACTAGCTGAGTACCCGAACTTCGTTTCGAGAAGATGAGGGAAAAAATTAAATTAATTTTTAGAGAATACCAAAAAGTCAGAATGGCCGTGCCCATAAGGCGCCTGGCGAAACGTTAAATCTTGGTTTTTAAAGCTTGCAATATACAGGGTGGACACAAACCAATACCCAATCCCCTCCCCTTAATTCCATTGTCCTTGAAAACAAGAGTAAAAATATAAGAATCGTAGCGAAGCACGGGTGAAACAGCTAGTCTTTATATATAAAAGGCAATGTTCTGAGTGACTGATCAAAGTAGAGCCATGTAATCCCCATAAGAAATACATTGGAGCGAGAGAGATAGCAATTAGAACGGGAACGGCCATGCCTCTAAGGCGCAACAAATACTAATACATTGACATAATCGCAACATTTTTCCCACAAATCTGCCCATAATAAGGCAGATTTGTAGGAAAAATGTCAGAAAAATAGAAAGTGAAAAATTAACACACTTTGTTCAGTTTTTTTTTTTGTATTGTATCCTAAGTTAGATCACTTTTTAATTTGCCCCAAAAGAACGCATCAGTAGAGTTAAAGGAGCTGTACTATTTAGAATAAACTTCACATTACTGATCAGGGTATCAATAATTAGCATTAACATTCCATAACTTGGGTCCACATTTCTTAGTCCCTAAAACAATAAACCCACGTATTACATTAGCAGAGCTTTTCCCTTAGTACGCCATCCTCTATCATTCCTCATCAATCTTTAAAGTGCACCCATTTTCCATATTTTCTGTTTTTGACAGTAAAATATATTTTTCCTTAAAATAAATTATCCCTAATACATTCTCATCTCTCAGAATTACAAACTTTTCAATTTCTGTTTTGTAAAAAATATTAATGCAAAAAAATTTGCTAATTTCAGATGCACATTAAAATTTGAATTAAAACTTTTCACATTAATTTGCACTCTTCATATTCAAGCTAAATGGATAAATAATTTAACAAAAACCGCACACTTTGCGACGAAATAAAGTTCTGTTAGGGGTGTATAGTAGTTTTGTGAACTGTACAATTCAGGCTATGTTACAGACTCTATCTGAAGACCTAACCGTGGAAAGCCTTTATTTATTTACAAGGTCATAGTTCACAATTGAGGTTTTCTCAATCATTTAAAAATTGGACCTGGAGTCAATCAGTATGGTAAAATGGCTTGAAAGTTTACTTCAAGCTGTCTTTTTACAGAAAGATCAGCGCTGTTGAAAAACACAATTCGAAGCAAATTGATTTGAAGCAGACAGAGAAAATATGGAGAAGAAAAATGATAGAGACAAAAGGTATTGATATGGGCAGAGAAAATAAGGAGAAGAAAAATGATAGAGACAGAAAGTATCAAACAAATAATTGGGATATTGTCTATTGTGATATGGGAGATGGAGGGTTGACATGATTATGGAGTGCATTGAAAACAAATTTATTATTCGCAGCGGTCAGAGAGTTTTTCAATATTGTGAAGAAGAAGCATTTGGTCATAGGAAATAGAACAATCGGCCAAGACAACCTTGGTCATAAAATCAACAAATAAATTCAAGTTGAACATTTTCAATGCGACTAGCATTGGTAATGTTCAATCGGCCACTGATGATGGACCATTATTCAAGTTTTGGCCGAACAAATATGAAGAAGAACAAAATGAATAACTGTTTGGATTTAAAATTTCCACATAATTTATGGGCTTGGCCTGATCACTGGTCATTATGGTTGAGAAAACCCTTAGGTGGAAGCGCATGGTGTGGACCAAGTTTGAGTGAACTCTCCGGGAGACCGGAGAGGAAGGTGAAACTCCTTCTATAGGTACTGACGCGTGTCCATCAGTATCGTATATGAAAATGCACAGACGTTTAGAATTAAAAATTATAATTAAAAAAAAAACTATTGACTGATATCTATTAAAATATTCACTCATGGTCATGGGGCAATGGCACATCAGACGACCAGACAATCATTAGGGGATTTTTTTACCAACCCAGAACAATAAGAAGTTTATCATAACCCACACAAAAAGAAGAAAACAAACCATGTATCGAAGTAAGTCCAGCAGAGCAACCCCAATGGGAGAAAGGATTTGATTTCAGAACAGACTACGTAAAGGGCTGTTCCGAAAAAATCTAGTTTGTTCTGTTGGTTGACAATGAAAAATCGCCTCTTGATCTCTGATTTGTTTAGGATGTAATACATGTAAGAGCAGCATAAGTTATTTATTGTACAGGTTTTTTTTTCTAAATCTCCTGGTCCACTATATATCATCCGTTTATCTCATATTCTGGTAAAAAAAAAAATAAGCTAAATAAATAATAATTAACTTTAAATTATTTACAAAAATAACTTTTTATTATAGTGCGATTTACATTAATTGAATCCATTTTGTTTAATTAGATTATCAAGGAACTCTTTGTAACAAAAAGGGCAATCTATAAAATGCATCCGAGAAACACATTTAAAGATGTACTTATGCAAGCAATTAGATTTTGCCCTCTCCTTTTGCAGATCCGCTTGATCCTTTTCGTTTCTTTTTCAAAATTTCAAATTCATTTCCTCATTTTACATCCCTACCTCATCCCAATCTGTCTACTCTTTTCCTATAACGTTCTCCGACGGAAACAATTTATTGAGAGTATTTTGAAACCAAAATGAAGTCCTTTTAGTTGTGTAATTATTACGCTTTGCTTACGAAAGCTAGTTCTTTAATTAATTCTCTTAATGGTTTGGAAGTAATTTGAAAATTTAAATTAAGCTCTTCCGAGTTTTTTTGCAGCAGAAGATTGTCTTGTGTTTGAATCCGAAATGACATGCTCAAATAAGTGCATTCCTGACGAAAATAATCTTTGGTGATCGATGCAGGAGCAGCAAATGTAACAACATCACTCACCTAAACCCTCAAAAAACGTAGAGTGGTAGACGTTTCTCTCAATGAATATGAAAATCGATGAATCGATTTTCATATTCCTATAGCAATCGTTAAGATACAGGGGTAAAAGCCTAAGATACGGGGTAAAGGCCTTGGGATTTATTGAAATTTGGGCTAAAATGTACATTTCTTTGTGTTATTATGAGACACTGTTTGTGGGCATCATAGGATTACAAGGTATTCTCGACAATCACTCCAATACCACTAAGTCTATACACTTTAACAATTTTTGCCTTATAATGCTACCACTTGGCGCTATTACCATAGCTACTCAATTGTCCTCAGGAGGCTGCGTTACCCCCAAACACAACCAGACCAGGTAGAAAATTCGAAAAAACCTTTTTCAATTTTCGACCCGTCCAGGAATCGAACCCGAAATCTCCTTGGTGCAAGCCGAGTGTGATGCGCACTCTGCCACGGAGATGTCTTTTGGGCTAAACAGCGGCAATTACAATCAATCTTTCGGTAAATTCATAAATAATTAAGATAACCGAAAATATAAACCTAACCGAGTGTTCGGAACCAATGTGTTGCCATAAATAGATCAGTCAGAAAAGAGTGAACACGAACTACCTTAGCGCAGCTTCGTTTTACCACAGTGCGCTACTGGTTAGGTTCCCTACATAAGCTCTACTGGTTAGGTCCCCTACATAAGCGCTACTGGTTAGGTCCCCAACATGTGCGTTACTTGCTAGTCCCCATCATGAGCTCTACTGGTTAGGTCCCCTACATAAGCGCTACTGGTTAGGTCCCCAACATGTGCGTTACTTGCTAGTCCCCAACATGAGCGCTACTGGTTAGGTCCCCTACATAAGCTCTACTGGTTAGGTCCCCTACATGGGCGCCACTGGTTATGTCCCCAACATGAGCGTTACTTGTTAGGTCCCCAACATTAGCGCTACTGGTTAGTTCCCCTACATAAGCGCTACTGGTTAGGTCCCCTACATGGGCGCTACTGGTTAGGTCCCCAACATAAGCGCTACTGGTTAGGTCCCCAACATAAGCGCTACTGGTTAGGTCCCCCTACATAAGCTGTTGCCGCTTGTGTTGGGTTCTAAGAAAGAGCTTGGAACGTATTTTAATCAAAAGATTACATTATTCTTATGTTGTTCAACCCGAACCTGACTTCTGAAGCAAGACGACTCATTAGACGAAATCCTTAGATTTTAATTTCCCAAACTTTGAACTTTTGTACTACCATTAATGAACAACAGGATTCAAAAAAATCTATCAACAATTTGTTAAAGAGGGGAACGCATTAACGGTCAGATTTTGTAAAATGTAATGTGAAAATGTAAATGTATATTTCTTTGTGTTATTATGTCACAATGTTGTGGGCATCATATCTTTTTAAATTTTCGACTTCTCCAGGAATCGAACCCGGAACCCCCTTGGTGCATCACGGGGGCTTGTGATGCGCACTCTGCCACGGAGACGCCTAATGGTCAGATTTTTCTCAGGAAAATGTCGAGGACCGTTGGTAAATGATGATGCTAGTAAATATTAGAGCCTATAATGAAAACTACAGGATCAGACCTGTTGTCGTCATTTGCAAGCGACTACGCGTGACTATAATAAGCTCACACTACTGGGAGCAAATTCAAGTGACAAAGTCCATCGCACAAATCGGCGTCAGCTTTTAACGACCACCATCCTAATGAGTTACTCGATCATACTGAAGATCTAGTCACTGTCATGAGGAAAACAACGATGCTCTTTTACGACTACAAAAATGAAGCCTCAGAGATCAGTAATCTCCCAGATTCATTCTTACATCTCTCAAAAATAATTTTACACATATTGGACTGGACTGCCAAGTAAAAATCTGTATAAATGAAGCGTAAATTAATGAAACATCCTGAAGGATAGGAATGCATACAGAAATGCAGTCAGAGCAACGAACAAGCTTGAAGCATTGACCTCTGTTACAGCAGGTCCTGGCGGCAATTGGTCTGAACCAATCTAAAGCTCATCCCTCTAAAATGAAACCAATATTTTCAAAGGAGAAAAATGTATATAACTGAAACGGAAGAAATTACCTCTAAGATAATGCCCAGGCCATTTTCTACTACCTAATCCTTAACGCTCTATTTTCAATAAGTGAAAAAAAATGCTGGAGCTGAGGATTGAACCCACACCCTTCTGTTTACCAGACGAACATTCTATTATTGACCAAACGAATGTCTAGTTTAAAGACCAACACTTTTCTTTTGACTTTTTACACTACAATAATTATTGAACATCTTGTCCGATTTTAGAAACTTAATAGTATTCGGCCAATTCTATGAACCAAATAAATGCGCTGATCAAAACCCTATTGGAACACCCGGAGTCAAATGGTGGCCAGTTTAACTGAGTAACATATCCTTATAGTGTATGGACGGGGTACGACATGCATAGAACAAGTCGTACCCTGTCGATACAGTATAAAGATACTTTAAGATAAGTTTTAGCTTAATGCTTCAACTAACCAAATTGTGTACAAGACGGAATATCCACAATCCCGTGAAGCACTTTCTATCCTCTGGTTTGAAGTTTTCAGTGGTTCGGCCTTACTAGATACTTCTCTTCTATTTGATTACATAAATAGTGCAACATTATCGTTAAAATCTTTTATTTACAGGAAGAAAGGATATACATAAAATGTAGTGCAGGATTCATCATTGGGAATGTGTGTGTATGTTAGGGCAACACAGTAAGAGATATGGAAAAATTGATAAGAAGGGACCCCGCAAAACCATTAAGCTGGGTGTCCTGAGAAATTATTAGAATTCAAAAATGTCGAACCGTTCTTGATTTAGAAGAAATTCAGAAGAAATTTTTTAAAGAAAATCTTAGAATATACTCCCAAAACGGAACACCAATGGCTTTAGAATAATTAATAATTTCATTGCAGGAAAAAATAATATCATATTATTTTTAAAAAATATTTATTTTAAAAAAAAAAACTCCGCCAATATAAATGGGAAAAAAAGGATCGAAGTAATTGAATCCTGGAATATTGGAAACTATAATAATCTCTTGTGTCATATTTGATATGTTGTTTCCAGTTTTGGTGGAGACGCCAGATTAATAAAACATATTCCAGGATCTTTTGAAATACAACTTCAGGGATGTAAATCTCCAAGTTCATTATTGACACTGATAGTGTGTTTCTTTATTCTTTTTCAGAACTACAGGAATAATTAATAAACAACGTATACTTATATGGGTTTATTATTTTACTGCTGACGAGAAATGGCGTTTTTTTATTCGATGTTTAGAATCTACGTAAATTGAAACGCAAACTATGAAATTTTAACCGGTGATTTGTCGGTCTCTGGGCCAAAATTACGTTGTGACGAACATGTGGCTAAGTCTGATGATTGAAAAAAAATAAGCACAATTAAACCATACCAGGAGTTGGTAAATGGTATTTTCAAAATTTCAAACTGAAACTGTACAGTTTTCGACTTTCGGACAAAAACCACTTTTAATCTACACCCTTCAAACTACCTCTCACAAAGATTTCAGCCGAAGTGACCTGAAAGCTTATTTTTCATGCGAGGTTCTTTAGCAATAGTCTGAAAAAGTACGTTGTGAAAAAACTTAAGACATTACTTAATACTAGCATTGCCAAGGGGGGGGGGG
>CM022878.1:5591237-5639918 GCA_012654025.1 Pachypsylla venusta | reverse complement strand
CACATGCAAGAAATAAGTGTGTGTAAACACTGTCAAAAGACATTTGTCTGTGTGGGATGTCAGGAAGGACAAAGTTCTGGTTCAGAATAGATTTCCTAGGGTCTAGCGATTTTTTTTTATTTTCATTTACATTATTTTATTCCTGGGATTTAATTTTATTTTTATGTAAGATAATAAGATAGTAATTGATTTGGTTTATATTCTTTTAGTTTATAATGAAGTAATAGCGACTTATTGTAATAAAAAAAATCATTTTATCCTTTATTTTGTTTGCGGGTACTTTGTCCCCTCCCACCCTAGGCAATGCACGTAATTGAATAGAGCTTGGCAATTAGGGTTAAAAAATATATATGTCGCAGTAAATTGGTAGAATCAGTAATTTGTAAAATTTTCGACAAATTTACTGATATGCTTTAGGTATTTTATAACCTAATTATCCGGGTTTTTATAAAATCCCTAAAGTACTTCAGTAAACTTGTCGAAAATCCTCGCGTTCGTCTATTTTCCGAGATTTTACTAAACCCCTAGGAATTTTATAAAATTACTGATTCTGCAAGTTTACTGCGACATATTTTCCTTGTGAAATCCGTTACTGATTCGTGGTTACTTGTTACTTGGTAAATCACTGCGATGTACTTTTCCCAACACTTTCATATAACTGTCTGATATTAAACAAGTTTTGATTAAAATTTATTGTTCTAAAATAATAAAAAATAAAAGAGAAGAATTTTTTATTTGTTTCGTCTTGGCGAGAATGATTTTTATTGCAGGTTCATGTAACATTGACTTCATTCCTTTGCTATCTCATTTCATGTTTGAGGATGAACAGTGAACAGAATCTCTGACCAGTCAGTGAATCAAAAGTAGTAGAGAAACCCTATTGGTAATCTACCTCCTTTGATTCACTGCCTGGTAAAAAAAAACGAAATGGAAAAAACTTTAGCTGAATAGTCAGATATCACGGGGCAAAAACATCGAATATATTTCCTCTAAAAAACATTGAATATATTTCCTCTAAAAAAACATTGAATATATTTCCTTCCTCTAAAAAACATTGAATATATTTCCTCTAAAAAACATCGAATATATTTCCTCTAAAAAAACATCGAATATATTTCCTCTAAAAACATCGAATATATTTCCTCTAAAAAAGATCGAATATATTTCCTCTAAAAACATCGAATATATTTCCTCTAAAAAACATCGAATATATTTCCTCTAAAAAAGATCGAATATATTTCCTCTAAAAACATCGAATATATTTCCTCTAAAAACATCCATTACATTTCCTCTAATGGAGGTAACCACTAAAATGAATCGGGAAATGCGCCCTTGCAAGGAAGATCATACAATATTCAAATATGGCGGTCTAAAAGGCCAAATATTACAAGAAGGGGGGAGGTAATGTTCACAAGGCTCCGCTTCTTTTTACTTTCCTTGTCCGATAAAAAGGAAAGTATTGTAACGGGCTGAAATTTTCGATGTCGGATTTTCAAAGCCAAAACACGTTTTGGGGTTCCCAGAGCCCAAATCTCGAGTTTCAGCCATTGGTCCGTGTGTGTGACTGTCTGTCTGTGATCAAGATATCTAAAGAACGGTAAGTGCTAGAGACTTGAAATTTGGTATGTATCTCAGTTTTATGCCATGAATGGCGAATCCAATATACCGCTGTCGGTTTTATGCCCTTTTTTATCCGTTTTCGCATGTCCTGCTTAAAATGAGAACGGTAAAAGCTAGAACTTTCTTGGTGCCATTTCATACAAAAATTGAAAAATACAACTTAGGTTGAAGTGTAATATATTGTTGGCCGCTCATGAGCGGTTGAAGGACGCTTTTTGGTGGTTGCGCCTAAAACCAGAATGGAAAGAACTTGAAATTTGGTGCCAAATTAATATCAATTTCGTAGGTTGAAGTTTTTTAATTATCAACCTAATTAATATTAGGTTGATAATTAATATTAGGTTGAAGTGTAATTAATATATCAAGAAGTGTAATATATAATTGTACTTCCGCTCTGGGTACTTCAAAACGTGTTTTGGCATTGAAAACTCGACATCGGAAATTTCAGCCCATTACAATACTATTTTCTTTTTTTATAGCTAAGAAAGTCGTGTGTGTGATGTTTACACCAAATTTTTTTGAACACGACAAATCGTAACATTATTTATACAAAATGTCTCATTTTGTCATACGGACAAACACACACAAAGACCAGTGGCAGAAACTCAAGATTTGGGTTCTCTCAGCACGACATTGAAAACTCGACATCGAAAATTTCATCCCATTACAATTCTTTCTACTTCTTTTTATAGATAAAGTAAGTCGTGTGATGTTCACACCAGATTTTATTTTTAACATAAAAGAGATTTCAATTTCGTATAAGAAATTGAAAATTACAACTTAGGTTGAAGTGTAATTAATATATCAAGAAGTGTAATATATAATTGTACTTCTGCTCTGGGTACTTCAAAACGTGTTTTGGCATTGAAAACTCGACATCAAAAATTTCAGCCTATTACAATACTTTCTTCTTTTTTTATAGCTAAGAAAATCGTGTGTGTGATGTTCACACCAATTTTTTTTTGAACACGACAAATCCTAACATTATTGATACAAAATGTCTCATTTTGTCATACGGACAAACACACACAAAGACCAGTGGCGGCATTGAAAACTCGACATCGAAAATTTCATCCCATTACAATTTTTTCTACTTCTTTTTATAGATAAAGTAAGTCGTGTGATGTTCACACCAGATTTTATTTTCTAACACAAAAGAGATTATATTAAAATACTTGTAAATATTATAAACAAGGAAATCACAATGAAAAAATCTTCACGTAATAGCTCAAAATATTTTTCCATTAATAAATCCTAAAAACATTTCCAGACAGACAAAAACAAAAGAACACGAAAAAAAGAATATTATTAAAGTACAATGCTGGACACGAAACAAAAACATAAAATATTGCAAGTAGAAGGAGAATAAAAAGATAAACACTTGGAATTATTAAAATATGGCGAAATAAAATTACGAACAAGAAAGAAAGCAACATGAAAATCTTTTAGAAAATAATAATGTATGTATATGTCTAGTGTTTACTTTAATAAGGAACATATTGAAGAGAGTACGACTCGTTCACATGCAAACAAAAACACATTTGGGCATGCTCGTAGGATGGAAGATACAATGTATGTATGTCTAGTGTTTACTAATAAGGAACATATTGAAGAGAGTACGACTCGTCCAGATGCAAACAAAAACACATTTGGGCATGCTCGTAGGATGGAAGATACAATGTATGTATGTCTAGTGTTTACTAATAAGGAACATATTGAAGAGAGTACGACTCGTCCAGATGCAAACAAAAACACATTTGGGCATGCTCGTAGGATGGAAGATACAATGTATGTATGTCTAGTGTTTACTAATAAGGAACATATTGAAGAGAGTACGACTCGTCCAGATGCAAACAAAAACACATTTGGGCATGCTCGTAGGATGGAAGATACAATGTATGTATGTCTAGTGTTTACTAATAAGGAACATATTGAAGAGAGTACGACTCGTCCAGATGCAAACAAAAACACATTTGGGCATGCTCGTAGGATGGAAGATACAATGTATGTATGTCTAGTGTTTACTAATAAGGAACATATTGAAGAGAGTACGACTCGTCCAGATGCAAACAAAAACACATTTGGGCATGCTCGTAGGATGGAAGATACAATGTATGTATGTCTAGTGTTTACTAATAAGGAACATATTGAAGAGAGTACGACTCGTCCAGATGCAAACAAAAACACATTTGGGCATGCTCGTAGGATGGAAGATACAATGTATGTATGTCTAGTGTTTACTAATAAGGAACATATTGAAGAGAGTACGACTCGTCCAGATGCAAACAAAAACACATTTGGGCATGCTCGTAGGATGGAAGATACAATGTATGTATGTCTAGTGTTTACTAATAAGGAACATATTGAAGAGAGTACGACTCGTCCAGATGCAAACAAAAACACATTTGGGCATGCTCGTAGGATGGAAGATACAATGTATGTATGTCTAGTGTTTACTAATAAGGAACATATTGAAGAGAGTACGACTCGTCCAGATGCAAACAAAAACACATTTGGGCATGCTCGTAGGATGGAAGATACAATGTATGTATGTCTAGTGTTTACTAATAAGGAACATATTGAAGAGAGTACGACTCGTCCAGATGCAAACAAAAACACATTTGGGCATGCTCGTAGGATGGAAGATACAATGTATGTATGTCTAGTGTTTACTAATAAGGAACATATTGAAGAGAGTACGACTCGTCCAGATGCAAACAAAAACACATTTGGGCATGCTCGTAGGATGGAAGATACAATGTATGTATGTCTAGTGTTTACTAATAAGGAACATATTGAAGAGAGTACGACTCGTCCAGATGCAAACAAAAACACATTTGGGCATGCTCGTAGGATGGAAGATACAATGTATGTATGTCTAGTGTTTACTAATAAGGAACATATTGAAGAGAGTACGACTCGTCCAGATGCAAACAAAAACACATTTGGGCATGCTCGTAGGATGGAAGATACAATGTATGTATGTCTAGTGTTTACTAATAAGGAACATATTGAAGAGAGTACGACTCGTCCAGATGCAAACAAAAACACATTTGGGCATGCTCGTAGGATGGAAGATACAATGTATGTATGTCTAGTGTTTACTAATAAGGAACATATTGAAGAGAGTACGACTCGTCCAGATGCAAACAAAAACACATTTGGGCATGCTCGTAGGATGGAAGATACAATGTATGTATGTCTAGTGTTTACTAATAAGGAACATATTGAAGAGAGTACGACTCGTCCAGATGCAAACAAAAACACATTTGGGCATGCTCGTAGGATGGAAGATACAATGTATGTATGTCTAGTGTTTACTAATAAGGAACATATTGAAGAGAGTACGACNGCAATAAAGGCATGGCCGTAAAAACGTTTCCTAACCTGTCGAGGGGGGTTAAAATATGTCGATAAAGCTAAAAAGTAAAAATAAAAAGTTAAAAACAAAACAAAAGAGAAGTGAAAAAAATAAAAATATGGTTGGTGGGATTTTTCCCGCGATGTGTCACGCCGCACGCGACAAAAATCCCACAACTATGGGACCCTATGGTTCTCCCCGGAGTCATATTCAAAGTATACTTATTTTAATTGTCTTTTTCAAAGTGTAGATATTTTTTTCTTGCAAATAATTTTCGCAATATTTATTTAGTAGAGTTGGTATCACATAGTCTAATTTTCTTTCTCCATATTTTGTGTATGTTCGCGGTTTATTGAAAGCCTGATGACGTAATCCATACTGATACTGAACAACTTGTCTATGTAAGAAGAAGAAGAAAAAGAAGAAGAAAAAAACATGGATAAACAATCTGAGAGTATGATTATATGCTGTATGATTGTCTATAGGTCTACCCTCGAACTGATTCGAGTTGTCAAAAACTAAGAAGTTGTTACTATGATGGTTTACAACCTCCGATCGAAGAAGAATATGAAATAGACTTTTCAGTGGAATACGCCAACTTGGGCTTCCAATCCCGCAAATGCGGGATCCCGCGATTTGCGGGATTTGCAATCTGCGGTATCCGCAAGCCCCAAACCCGCAAATCCCGCAACATTTTTTTTTTTTAAAAAAAAAAAAACACATTATCTTAGGTATTGTGGAGGAATACAAAAAAAGAGGAAGTAAAAATAGTTATTTTATCATTTTTACTTTCCTTATCCTATGAAAAAGGAAAGTACTGTAATGGGCTGAAATTTTCGATGTCGCTTTCAATGTCAAACACGTTTTGAGGTCCCCGGAGCAAAATTTCCCCAGTTTCAGCCATTGATCCTTGTGTGTGTCTGTCTGTGAACAAATATCTCAAGAATGGCAAGTGCTAGAGACTTGAAATTTGGCATGTATATCAGTTTTATGCCATGAAATAAAAATAAGTTTTTCTTGGAAATCGAATGTACCGTTGGCAATTTTATGTCGTTTTTTAATGGTTTTCGCATATCCTGCTTAATATGAGAACGGTAGTGAACTTTAAGCTTGGTGTCTATTCATATCAATTTCATATAAGAAATTTAAAAATACAACTTAGGTTCAAGTGTAATATATCGAGATGTGTAATAGAAAATTATATTTCCGCTCTGGGGACTTCAAAACGTGTTTTGGCCATGAAAATTCGACATCGAAAATTTCAGCTCATTACAACATTTTCTTCTTTTTTTATATAGATAAGGAAAGTCGTGTGATGTTCACACCAGTTTTTTATAAACACAACATTTGGTTGATTTTTGACAATATATGTAAAAACTGCATTAGCGTAGATGGTGCAATTGGTGCATGTATGGGGATATACCTACCTACTGAAAACTTTCCTCCTTATAATATTAAAAAATGAGGGATCCCGCGAGGTTAAGCTCAAATCCCCCATGCGGGATTCAAAATCAATCCCCCATGCGGGATTCAAAATCAATCCCGCATGAGGGATTGGAAGCCCTAACGCCAACAAACATCATTCCGATATTTGGCACTATCCAACGTGATGCGCCAGACGACTTACATCATAACTCATATTTTTTTTAAAATGAATTTACAACTTTTCAGGACGTCTCTCACCTCACAGTTTCGTTCTGTTTTCAGAACAAAAATATAAAAACAGTCAAAACTTTCCATATCAATATAACATAACATATCCACAGTGTTTGTTTTCAAATTTCCGTGCAACTTTGTTGTTTTTTTCGACTTTCGTAATGTTTTCGTTTTTGTTGTAATAATATTATTCAAAAATACAATTTAAGAAGTTCACGTCGCTATTTTATTTTTTATATTTTCCAGAGAAAATATTCACCTCCATTTCGATATTTGTGTTACAAATTCTATTTCTCTTTCTGAATATATAGAAGTGAGTTCTAGTTTTAACTTAACGACTTTTTTAAACGTCAGTATGTTCGTTCCACGATTATTGGTTCTACGTACCAGGGCAACCTAAGCACTCAAATGTGTTTGGCCAAAGACCATCAATACAGCAATGCAAGCGAAAAGAAGACCTACATCGTCTCTCAGAGATCATCCTCATTTCTTTTGATGGTCATGATTTGCTATGATGAAACAAATGTTTACCAATATCATTGATTTAAGTCTTTTTTGGCTTATGATTGCTGCTACAACAACGACATAATTCTCGGAAGAATGGCATTTTTTTTTATTTGGCTTAACGTCTCTTTAAAATCTTATCAGGGTATCTACCAAATCGGCAAAGTGAAATTCCCTGACTTTTCCAGGTTTTTCAGTTTACTTTTCCAGATTGTCCAGTGTACTTTTTCAAGATTTTGTCCCCCCATTTGACTTCAAAAAACACAATATTGAGGCCCAGGGACCCCAAAAACTATACAGCAAATTACCTTCATACCCTAAACATGTATACCAAAATTTTAGAGGAAAACGATAATAAGCGCCGCAGGGAAATTTTTCAGGAAAAGCATGTTCACGCATAAAATTGGCCATTGAGATAAAAAAAAACTCAATTTGAAAAATTCTTTGACTTTTGGCGTGTTTTTGGCGTTTTTTCCTAAATTCCCTGACATTTCCAGTCTCCTAAAATTCCCTGACAATTCCAGGTTTTCCAGGATTTCCAGTCTGGTAGACAACCTGCTTATGTTGGTTATTCAAGACGGGGGTTTTACCCTCCCTTCGCTGGAAAATTGCGTTCCAGCTACCCACATTGACATAAACCAGCCTGGGTTGGGCCGGAAAAATAGCCAGCATTAACAAGGCGCGAACTCACGTGGACACCCACATAGAACAACTTCGCTGGACTTTGCTTAACTTCAGTGATCTAACGAGAACTGGTGTATTCAACGTGCCATAGACGCTGACTATGTCATTCTTTCTGTTCATAGAAGAAGCTGATGAAGAAATATTTTTTTTGTAAAAAAGGGGAACGTGGCAAAATATATTCAATTAATGGTATTTTTTCTGTTATCTCAAATTAATGAGGAAAGAATATTGAACTTAGAGATTAAACCCACATCCCTTTGCTTACCAGGCGAGCAAAGTGAATGTCTGACACCACGATCTTTCTTTTGTCTTTTTGTACCACGATATTCATTAAGCTCAAATTAATGAAATTTGGTATGGGCATCATTATATTCATTGATTAAGCTGATTAGTTTTTGCATTATATTCATAGATTAAGCTGACTAGTTTTTGCATTATATTCATAGATTAAGCTGATAAGTTTTTGCATTCATATATTAAGCTGGCTAGTTTTTGCAATATAATCATAGATTAAGCTGATTAGTTTTTGCATTATATTCATATATTAAGCTGACTAGTTTTTGCAATATAATCATAGATTAAGCTGATTAGTTTTTGCATTATATTCATAGATTAAGCTGACTAGTTTTTGCATTATATTCATAGATTAAGCTGATTAGTTTTTGCTGACTAGTTTATATTCATATATTAAGCTGTTTAGTTTTCGCATTATATTCATAGATTAAGCTGACTAGTTTTTGCATTATATTCATTGATTAAGGTGACTAGTTTTTGCATTATATTCATAGATTAATTTGATTAGTTTTTGCATTATATTCATTGATTAAGCTGATTAGACTTTGCATTATATTCATAGATTAAGCTGACTAGTTTTTGTATTATATTCATAGATTAAGCTGATTAGTTTTGCATTATATTCATAGATTAAGCTGTTTAGTTTTTGCATTATATTCATAGATTAAGCTCATGGCGGCCATTTTAGGGTTATAGTTGATAGAACGAGTACATAGTTCTTGAGCGAACAAAGTGAAGGTCTATAGGTCGCTATTTTTCTTTTGTCTATTTGTGCTGCGATAACTCTCGAACGCCCTAACCGATTTTGATGAAATTTGGAATGGATATTACAAACTCTAATGGACATTTAGTTATATTCTATATGAATAAGAGTTTATGTGGCCCTAAACTCTTATTGTGGTCATTTTAATTGAGTGAGATCTTTAGTTCACAGAACAATTAATTTACTTACACTATTTGTTGTCTCCATTGCGCTTATTTCACATTCAAAATATTTTGGAGTTTAATTTTGTATTAGTACATACCTGTGAACAAAAACCAATCAAAAGTCCAAATTAGAACGATCATACCACGTTGAATACACCAGTTCCCGTCAGATCACTGAAGTTAAGCAACGTCGGGCGTGGTCAGTAGTTGGATGGGTGACCGTTTGGGATATTGTTGGCTCTTTTTCCGGCCCAACCCAGGCTGGGTGAGGTCAATGTGGGTAGCTGGTTTGCAAGATTCTAGCGAATGGAGGGTAAAATCCCCGTCTTCAATGACCAATAGATGTTAAAGGGACGTTAAGCCAAATTAAAAAAAAAAAACATTGAGGCAATCGATATCAAATAGCACTCAAATATGTTATGATTTGAATAAAAGCTCATCCAAATAGAAATCTTTAACTCTTCATTTCCACTTGAAGATGTAGCAGACGAAAGCACTTATATGACCCATTATTTTCAGCAACAAAAAGCTGATTGTATTGGTCAAAAGACGTAATTTGTCCAAGACCAATTATGACTTCCTAACTTCCACAGTCAAAACAAGTCGCACTAGAGATTGTGAGATGTTCCTTCAGGGTGACATCCTCACAGGCCGAGTCCACCTGTGCTTTCTAATGGTGTAAAATAATACAGAAAACAACTCTGCAATATTATCTGCATTGGACCAACATAATCTAGAGAAATAACTAGCTAGAACACTATGAAATTCATTTGACCAACATAAACAAGAGAAATAACTAGCTAGAACAGTATGAACTCCATTGGATCAACATAAACAAGAGAAATAACTAGCTAGAACACTATGAACTCCATTGGATCAACATAAACAAGAGAAATAACTAGCTAGAACAGTATGAACTCCATTGGATCAACATAAACAAGAGAAATAACTAGCTAGAACACTATGAACTCCATTGGACCAACATAAATTATGTGGGGCGCTCATAAAATTCATTTTTTTATTGAAAAAACAAACAAATAGTGAAATAAACTTGGAGCTTGATATTATAATTTTGATTGCCACAAAACATGGAACATCGCTTTATATTTGTGTCACTCTGGCTGCATAAAATAAAAATGCAATAAAATATAACTGACATAAAATTTGAACGCATCGTTCGTAGATAGGGAAAGTATCTTTTCTATTTTCCGTAACACGTTCGTTGGGTATTATATTATGCTACTCTGGGGACGCCGCACAGTGGGGCAGAATGTACAAAAAGCTGGCCAAAAATCAGAAAACGGGTTTTTGGCTTAGAAATGATTTTTTTATTTATTGTTAAGGTTCATGGATACAAATAAATCGAAATAATGTAAAGAAAACCAATGGAAGGGTTCGATTCTTGGTCTCAGGGCCGAAATTAAGGAAATCTATCTCGGTAACCAAATATAAGAATGTAGGCACATTTCTCATACTTCTTCTTTCTGACATATATTCCTTTGCAAATAAAAACTGGATCGCTACTGTCCAAAAATAAGTTCAATTAAAGATTTTTTGAATTTACGACGCACCTGACGAACATCTTGGCTATGGCCCTCCATGTTTAGATCATCGGATAACTTTCTGGAATTATGTTCTCTTTATCTTTTAAAATAAAACCATCACTTTTTTCTTCCTGAGCTTCCCCTCTCAATTTAGTTCAGTCAATATACGATTTAGGGTGGAACAAATTCCAACAAACATTTTTTTGATGTTTTCCTAGTCCAGCGCGCCGGACTAGATGATGATGATGACTCTCGCATGTCTTCCAAATTTTGCGTGCTAGGTTTTATCATGTGTACTCCTTCCTCCTCTTCTTCTTTAACTTAATCTCTTCCCAATTCTATTTGGGGTCGGCGATGCTTTCCTTCATTCTACCATGCCACAACCTTCTGTTCAGTGCCTACTCTCTTGAGCAATGCTCCTTCCTGACATTGTAACCCGCGCTTGCTTCTCACAGTATCTATTCGTGGAAAGTGCAATTGGCTGATAACTTTCAATTTCTGGATTTTAAAAAAAAAAAATTCTGATCCGATCCGAAGTGTGCCTTTTGATCTGATTCGAACTGGAGATGGATCTCTGGATAGAAGAGTCAGAATCAATTGTAAGTTGAGTATCTTCCTCCACTCTGTAGTCAGCAGATTGAATTTTATGCTGGTAAGACCTAATAAGTAAATCACAAGATTTTTATCTCCCTCCACCCTGTAGTCAGCAGATTGAATTTTATGCTGGTAAGACCTAATAAGTGAATCAATTGTAAGATTAGTATCTTCCTCCACCCTGTAGTCAGCAGATTGAATTTTATGCTGGTAAGACCTGACTCGGATGTATCTTTGACTACAAAGACTGCTTGCTATTCAAAACTCATCGTTCTCTATTATCCCTATTAACTTATAGATTGTTTTTCTCTCTATTGCACAGTTGACTCTTTCTCTCTCTTTTCAACAAAAAGAAAGTTTTCCCCGCATTTGCGGCTCTTTCGTACAAAACAAGTGAGTGAGGAAAGAACGAACCTAATTCGAAAGAACGAACCTAAGAATCGAGATATGAACGTAAATAATTTTCGTGTATTAATGTTTTATTTACTTTATAGTTTCAATCCAGACCATTCTGTTGGATCTTGGATCCTTCTACAATTTTCTGCCGCCATAAGAAAATACAGTATCATAAACTATATAATTTTCAATGTTAGCCAACAGAATTGAATGGACTTCAAAAAATCGGTTATTTTTCAAGATACAGATTTTTCATTTGTCTCAGATTGTTCACAAGAAAGAGCCTTTTTGCTTCAAATTGGAGGCACGCAGTCGGATGGAACGGTTGAACCTCCGGAGGGCAGGTCGCCTGACTATCACAACTTTTTCTGGAGTCCGTACTGTTCGCGTTCATCTGTTTTTTTTTTTTTTTTTAAAAAAAAAAACTTCCCGTTTTATTAAATTTACGAACCCACTGAAGGATTAGCTTGCAAGTGGGGATCGAGTATTTGCGACGAGTATCTGAAAGGCCTTTCAGGAAAAACCGTGTCACCGCAAAAACACATTGTTTAATTGACAACCATTGAAAAACGTGATGAGACAAAACTCCTATTTTGTTGTGAAGACAATGTTTCTATCCCCACCCGTCTAAGAGCAAAGTATTGCCCATTTCCAAGTCAGTTAAATGACCCTGTATAAATGTCATTATACATATAATCTTGAGGGCTAATAATTGTCTTGGAACCCCAGAAACATGACAATNTAAACGTGATGAGACAAAACTCCTATTTTGTTGTGAACACAATGTTTCTATCCCCACCCGTCTAGGAGCAAAGTATTGCCCATTTCCAAGTCAGTTAAATGACCCTGTATATTAGAATGCAGCTTTAAAGAATTTAATGGGTGTCGTCAAACTTGTCATTATACATATAATCTTGAAGGCTAATAATTGTCTTGGCCCCCCAGAAACATGACAATCAATGCAATAACGTTAGTTAATATGACAATATTACAGAGTGTCTGTGTTATTTTAGCAACAGCTCAGGTGCCCCGTGAGGATGTCACCCTCAAGTAACATCTCAAAATCTCAAGGATGACCTATTATCAGTATGGAAGTCATATTTCGGATTTTGAACAATTATACGTCCATATAAAAATTAATATCTCTGGATTATGTTATTTTAGCACTAAAAAGTTGCAAATTTTTCTCCTTTCGTACGTACTCGTAAATTGTAAGAGGCATCTATGTTCCTCTTACAATACGAATCAAAGCGCCTAATTGGGGAAAAAGATGATTTTTCTAGTCAATGTCAAGTCATTAGAAAGAAAAAGAAATAAATATGTAAACATAATCGATTTCCAATTCTGAATTTGATGCTTCAAATAATCTTCGATTTTTCCCAGCAAATATTGAAGCTAAATAAATCTGGGAGTAAAAACATATAAAGTTGTTGTTGTTCTTGAAAACAAATAAATAAATAAAACTAAAGTCAGTTTGAAAGTTAACAAACATTTTATGGTCAATGAAGACGCGAGTTCATAAAAAAAAAGTTACAAAAAATTCAATATATTCTTTTGTGCCAGTGAACACTCGAATAGTTGCAAAAAATATAAAAACTTTTTATGGCCTAGCAATTAATCATAATAAACCATTTACGAGGTTAGCTTTTCTTTTCCGCTGAAAAATACAATGCATTAAAATCTACATGGGGGGCAGGGTCGGATCAACCATGTCGGGGCCTCTATACAGTGCAGGGTACAATGATAGTTTGCCTCCAGGTGGTGTTACTCTGAACCTGGGTAATGCAAACTATTATCACATCAGGCGATCAGACAATCATTAGGATTTTTTTTTTTAAAGAATCTGGTTTGCACAGTTTGATTATTGGCATCTCGTCCCTTGAATCCCGATAACAACACGCCGCGCCGTCTGTTTACCAATTCTAAATTCCATCTTCTTTTTCATGATTTTACATATTGATATAGATACTATTGGTACTATACTTTTTTTTTATTTTTTTAATTTGGCTTAACCTCTCTTTAACATCTACTGGTCATTCAAGACGGGGGTTTTATCCTCCATTCGCTAGAAACTTGCAAACCAGCTATCCACATTGACCTCATCCAGCCTGGGTTGTGCCGGAAAAATAGGCAGCATCACGAGGGCGCGAACCCACATGGACACCCACATGACACAAAATCGCTAGACGTTGCTTAACTTCTGTGATCTATCGGGAACTGGTGTATTCAATGTGCTATAGACGCTGGCTTATACTACGAGTATATCTTGATATGCTATTTACATATCCAATACCCACAGAGGGGAGCAAGCCAGGCTTCATTAGGTGACGGTCCTAGGCCCGTGTAAATACAGACTGCTTCAAAGCAGAGATGGAAGTTTCTACGCAGTTAAGCAGCAGTTTCTACGCAGTTGCTGTAGATAGTGAGAAGCAAGCGGGGAGAAGGTATACAGTTAAAAGGGGTAAGGCACGGAACAAAAGGTTTTGGCATGGTAGAATTGAAGAAAGCAACGCCAACCTCAAATAGAAATGGGAACAAGTGAAGTTAGGGAAGAAGGTGCTATTTACATATCCACAACAGAATGTCCACACAAATAATAAAACAGAAATTACTGTATTTTATCCCCCTATTCCAGGAGCTGCATTATGCTGCCTCAAATGTTGATCAATGTACGCTGAAGGATGGATTCTATGAATTCATTCAATATCCCTTCATACCTTTATGTATTTTCATGTCAATGACACATTCCTGGAATATTGACTTTATTCCGATTCCCTAAAACATCCCCGCGTGTCCTGAGGTTTTAATCAGTCAAAATATCTTCATGATACAGTTCGAGTATATTTTATTCATGTATCTCCATATAGTTTGACCTGTATTCAAGTCTTCTCATCAATATTTACATGAATTTAACTCTACCAGAACGAAAATGAATACAAATATGCAAACTAATAAAATTCTTATCATTTGTCCGTCCGTTGAGTGACCCATTTTGATACATTTCTCGTGAATTTCAATGAGCGTCTGATTAGCATTATTATAGATATCGACGAGCTGCATTCTCATATACATTCTGCTACCATCGGAAACCATGATGCTACTATTGTTATAATGTCTCGGTCTAACTACAATTCATACATGTAAGAATATGCACTGAAAAATGGGGCTCCAAGGTCCCCCCCCCCACTTGCTATTTACATTTAAAATACTCTTTAAATTTAGAAAGCATATCAATTTAAATACAAATTCATTTGAATTAAAAGACATTTAAACATTATTCATTCCATACCCAAATAACGACGACAAATTGTTAACTTATGACTGTGCTGACAAGAGGATTCTCTTTTTATAGCCGATACTCCTTAAAGAACTCTACCAATGTGACACATGGGTTTATTGTTTTTCTGGCAAAAATATACCCCCGCCCCCCCAAAAAATTGAGGGGGGTTCTCGTGATAAAATCTGGGACGTAATTAGACCCTAAATTTGACATACCTACTAAATTTGAAGTCTCTGCTCTTACCATTCTCTTTTTAGACAGGATTAATGAAAACAGCTTTAAAGCGGAATATTTGATTGAACCCAAATGTTCCGGGGCACAATTAGAGCACAGATGGGACCTATATACCAATAGGACCTATATACGCGCCCATCACGGCGGACAAACGGATTTTTTTTATTCGATTTTTGGATTCTACGTACCTTGAAACGTATAATATCAAATTTTGAGGGGGGTATTTTTTTTTTTTTTTTCGTGACGATTCCAAAGTTTCATTATTGAAAATAATAAACCAAAAAAATAGAAAAACATAATAAAGATTCAGTCTCAGTCTGCAGATTCGTCACGAGGAGGATGTTGGTTCGAATACAAACATGCAGGAACATAAAATTTAACAATAACAAGGGTTTGTTATTGTGTCTTAACTGCCTTAAGGCAAACAAATTCCTTTGGAGGATGAAAAGTTCTCCTCGTGGAAAGTTAAGAAGTCATAAATGGACTGGAAGAAATTATGTCTCCGGTATATTCATATATGAATATGTATCCGGGATCCTGCAGGGTACACAATTAATCCAACAAAGGTTTGAGGGATTGCAAACCCTATGTAGACGTGACTGCACCAAAACTAAAAATCCAAACAACTTTTATTTAAGTTCCGTAATATTGTAAGTTTGTTTTTTAAAAGAGATCCCTTATCTGTAGAATACACCACACGTGTCAGGTCGGGTATACCGTTCATATCAAACAACTTTTATTTAAGTTACGTAATATTTTAAGTTTGTTTTTTAAAAGAGCTCCCTTATGTGTATAATACACCACACGTGTCAGGTCGGGTATACCGTTCATACCCAGTATTTCTTAATCTGGTGTAATAAAAGTTTATTGATCTTAAAAAGCTTTTTCTCCTTTATTTCAATGGTGCTCACATTGGAGATGATATGAATTGTGATCTTTATCTTTACTCCTTCATTGTCCGGTGTAATGAAATAGAAACTCAAAGGCGTCGTCTTGTTCCTTTGTGCTGCACATGCAATGTCCCTTATCAACAGTTTAAAATTTTCTACAATTCTTGCTTTTCCATTAAGTAAGCTATTTATTTCTTTTATTAATATCCTAATGCATTTTAATTTGACCTTGAATTTGACGGAAGTAAGGAGTGGTCTTTGTATCTATTACGAGCTTAATACGCTTTGTTTTAAAAATAAAGCTCTCGAAATAAGTTGAATGAGATATTTTCTAACAAGTCAGCTATGTATAGTATTTTCACTCTGTGTATAACATGTTAATTATAATTTTAAATAGCCTCTGCTATCAGTTAAAGCGCCTTACCAAGCAAAACAAAAAAAAAATTACTTTTAAAATAAAATAAATTTAAACTGAATTGTTTCTATTCAGCGTACTCAGAACCATTATGCTATGGGTTGCTGGTGGAACATTTGGGTCTTAAATATCTTATTGATAATAAGATATTTAAGGTCACAATTTTATTGAATTACGCGACGCGACCGTCCAGTGCGCCATCTCCTTGATAATGTAATATATTGATTTCAGAGATTCAGAACTTCTTCTGATTTTTGGAAGTACTTCTCTGGCATGTTGTTTGGTCTTGAGTTTTACAACTTATTGATCTTCGAATATAATTATTCAAGTAAAATTTTCAAATATAATGTTTTTTTTTTTGTTTTTTTTTTTTAATTTTGCTTAACGTTTTTAACATCTAGTGGTCATTCAAGACGAGGGTTTCAGCCTCCATTCGCTGGAAACTTGCAAACCTGCTACCACGAGGGCGCAAACCTCGTGGACACCCACATGGTACAAACTCGCTGGGCGTTTATTAACCCCAGTGATCTAACGGGAACTGGTGTATTCAACGTACCATAGACGCTGGCTAAATATAATGTTTCCTTATAATCTGGTGAATAACAAAATATACAATTCCCTTGTTGATGATATCTCTTGGCAAGTTCCATGTACAGTTAACATAAGACCTAGACAAGAATAGCTACTGTTCCAGGAGCAGAATGTGCGAATTAGAGGGACTCAACATTGAAAAGAGCTCTTATTAAATGCAGCATATATGCAGCAGCGGAGTTGGACCTGGCTAAGCTAATAAGATCTCTATAGTTGGGGAGGGGGGAACTATTTTTCGTGAGTTTTGATTGGAAATTGCCGTATACCAATGGGAATGAAGTTTTTTTTTTTTTCATTCTTGATTGTGAATGGCAAATATTATCATCCTCATATAAGTGCTTACTTGGACTTTTTATTAAACTACACATAGGTATATACAGGGTGTCCATAAAGTCTCGCCCCACCTCCCGTATCTCGAGAATGGCTGAAAATATAAGAAAACGCAAAAACACGTATCACTTAGATTTGAGGGGTATTAATTTTAGACTAAAAAAATTTTGGCCTCGGCCAGCCGTTTAGGCTGGGCACCGACTGACTTAAAAATCTTAAATGAGAAGGTATATCAAGTGACACTTCATATACATATCAAGTGACACTTCATATACCTTCTCATTTAAAGATCTCGTTAATACGAGTTCTTTACTGAAAACCAGAGCTCTCTAGGATCTACCGTTCACGAATTACAGGGTGGAACATGTGATTCATTCCCTTTGCGGCCGCACCAAAATGGGAGCTAAAAATGCCTAGAAATAAGATTTTATGATCCTAAAAAAGTAATTTAGTAAAAAAAAGATGGTCGTCCCCCCCACTTTGACCGCAAAATTTTGGTCTAAGAAAGTTCGAAATCTGAGGTCGAAGTGGGCGGGACAACCATCTTATCTTGTTGGAACACTATTTTTTACTAAATTACTTATTTGGGATCATAAAAATATATTTCTAGGCATTTTTACATAACATTTTGTTCCACCCCGTAATTCATGAACGGTAGATCCTAGAGAGCTCTGTAATGAACTCGAATTAACGAGACCTTTAAAACAAGGTGTCACTTGATATACCTTCTCATTTAAGATTTTGAAACCAGTCGGTGCCCAGCCTAAACGCCTGGCCGAGGCCAAAAAAATTTTAGTCTAAAATTAATCCCCCTAAAATCTAAGGGATACTTGTTTTTGCGTTTTCTTATATTTTCAGCCATTCTTGAGATACGGGGGGTGGGGTGAGACTTTATGGACACCCTGTATATATTTACACAGGGCCGCCAAGAGAAAATCCGGGACCGGGACTGAATATTTACGGGCCCCTTTCAAATCTATGAAGCCTCAAAAGTAAATAACCTAAACAGTAAATATAATTATCCATGATGTATAATATAAATTAATGATGTTAAATTACTTCTATTAATAACAAATCATGATCAATGAATCAAATAAAAGTTTTAAACTGTATAAACTAGGTAATCGAGGAAGTAAAAACTTTTAAAGAGAAAAATTTTAGCACCTTGGAATTCGTACATCATCCTCATATCATACGCTCACTGATGTATAGTAAACAATCATACGCTAAATAAATAGAGTGAAAATAACACAACGCAAACATCAGGAAACCTGACAATCTGACAACATCATAGATCTCATGGTCCACTCCTCATTTTCTTCATCTATATTTCCTTTTTTTCTCAGAAAAAGCCATTATAATATAAATTTACTGCCATCAGTCCTCGCTTTCCATCTTGCTTTTTGCCAGACCTTGGAGCATGACCTTTGCGTAAGGTTAATATTTTATAATTAATTTTCACACTCAGAATTTCTTATAGAGAAACTAAAAATTGTCAGAACTTTTCTGCGTTAAAAGTTGGCAACATTTCTTATTTCGTAACCATATTGTTAGGAGAGAACTGTGATTTGCAAATTAGAAATGTCTGAGTTTAGACATCGTACTTTACACGTTACATGGGTTGATGGCAGATTGGTAAGACGATTAACTGGTGGTAAACAGTAGGGCGTGAGTTCATATCCAGCCAATCCATGGAAATTCATCCTCATTATTTTGAAATATTTACCACTATTCAAGTACATGGAAGAGGTCGGGATTATCAACATCTAGTCCGGCGTCTTCAGAGAAGCATAATATGCCATCCAGCTTTTCCACCACCATCCATGAAAGAGGTCGGGATTATCTACATCTAGTCCGGCGTCTTCAGAGAAGCATAATATGCCATCCAACTTTTCCTCCACCATCCATGAAAGAGGTCGGGATTATCTACATCTGGTCCGGCGTCTTCAGAGAAGCATAATATGCCATCCAACTTTTCCACCACCATCCATGAAAGAGCTCGGGATTATCTACATCCAGTCCGGCGTCTTCAGAGAAGCATAATATGCCATCCAACTTTTCCACCACCATCCATGAAAGAGCTCGGGATTATCTACATCTATTCCGGCGTCCTCAGAGAAGCATAATATGCCATCCAACTTTTCCACCACCATCCTGTTTTCTATCAATTTATTCAATGAAAATTTCATTCACGTCATGACACACAGCACAAAAAGGATACTGCAGGACGCAACGTATCCATAAATACCTTAAATCTGCATAATCTAAGTGTCCTAAAATTTAACTACGAAGATCATTTGTATGTTTATAACATTCTGGAACATTGACTTTATTCTAATTCGCTAAGAAAAGTTATTCACAAAAAAACGGCTCCCGTGGCTCAGTGGTCACTGCACTACTCTTGCACTCGGGAGACCAGGGTTCGAATTTGGATAAGGATACTTATCCAAACCACACTGACAAATTCGGGCTCACTCAGCCTCGTGAGGACAATGGGGAGCTATGGAGATGTGCATAGCGATCAGGTACTTCAGAGAATCATAATATGCCATTCAGAATTGTAGGTATAAAATTGAAAAATTCAAAGTAATGGGATAATGAATGATATTGGAAAATCCTACAATGCTGCAGTGAGCACCAAAGTCGTGAAAGAAAGAGCGTTTTTTTTTATTCACAAAAAATCAAATATGACAGCAAAGTTCGGCCCCGCGTGTTATTTATGAAAAGTCACAAGAAGTAAGCGATCTTATCACGCTAAATCAGTTCCCTTCAGATCACTTAGGTACGTCCTCTAGGGAAAATATAATTCAAGAAAGCCGCGGGATTATTTCATTAAGAACGTTCTGATTTGAGAAATTATCATAGTTTCACATTTATTTTCACTTGAAATTTCTTTTGTTTTACTTCGTAACCTTTCTTATCTCTGGAAAAAATAAATAATTGCGCGAGGGAGAAGTAAGGATTGAGTTCATTATCGTATAAATGGGCAGTTAGCAAGAAATTAAGAAGAACGTTTAGACTCCCAGAGAAGTTGCTTTGGGTTTGAAACGAACAGGAATGGAATAATTAATTTCTCTCGTCCTTGGGGACAAAGTTAAGTGTCTTCTCTCATTTTGTTAACTTTAATTCTTTTGTGTGCCCATTTTTTTTTCACAATAAAGATTCCCCAGTTTGACGTTCTCATTTAGGTTAATGTTTTTTTTTTTTTTTTAATTTGGCTTAACATCTATTGGTTATTCAGTGAATGGAGGGGTTTTACCCTCCATTCACTGGAAACTTGCAAACCAGCTACCCACATTGACCTCATCCAGCCTGGGTTGGGCCGGAAAAAAGAGCCAATGATACGTAGTGTTCCCAAGCGGTCACCCAGCCAAGTACTGACCACGCCCGACGTTGCTTAACTTCAGCGTTGGCTAGGGGTTAATGTTCTTGAATGAGTGCAAGAAATGTAATTTTATGGGTAAAAAAAAAACATTTTTTTTAAAAACAGAAATCCCATGTCCCTCTACGGTTTCTGATCACCGTTTGTTTGATGGGATGTGTTGGGACTAGTATTTAATACACCTTAAATCCGAAAGCGTATTAATTTAAATACAAACCCTGTTTTACAATTTCAAAAAGTAAAAGTTATTGAAACGGATTTCTTGTATAAGGTATGCAATGATGATTCCAGAGATGGGAACGGATTTCTTGTATAAGGTATGCAATGATGATTCCAGAGATGGGAGCGGATTTCTTGTATACAAAATACAATTATTCCGGAGATTGAAACGGATTTCTTGTATACGAAATACAATTATTTCGGAGATTGAAACGGATTTCTTGTACAAGGTATGCAATGATGATTCCAGAGATGGGAACGGATTCCTTGTATACGAAATACAATTATTCCGGAGATTGAAACGGATTTCTTGTGCAAGGTATAACATAATGATTCCGGAGATGGGAATGGATTTCTTATATAAGAAATACAATTATTCATAATAATGAAACGGATTTCTTGATAAGAAATACAATTATCCCGGAGATTGAAACGGATTTCTTGTTTGAGAGAATATAATTTTCAAGCAAAATGAACTGAATATAAAATGTTGATCATTTCTTTTATATTTCAAAGATAAATCGGACATGACAGAATCAAATATAAAAACTAATAAAAAATATGAAGCGGAAATTAGAGACGAACAAGATAAAATACATTTTTTTTTTCATTTTCTTTTTCTCCTCTCCGTGCTGTTCCAAGTTCCATCTTTACTTTATTATCTATGCGTAAATGTAAGGTCTGATAAAGTCTACCAATGGAGAAAAAATTTGCACCAGATAATGAAGTAAAGTTGAATGGCTACCTGTTGAAAAAAGACTGGAGCAACAGACATTGTGTCTATTATTCATCATTTTCTTCATTACATCAGTTTCATCATTACAACACTCGCTCTCATCTCCTCACCATTCCACCTCATCGCACCAACTTCATGAACCATTCGTTTGCTGTTCACGCTGCAAGACTGTGGAATCAGCTGCCATCAGACTTGAGATTGTTGGAGAGCCGGATTGGTTTTAAGATCCATACAAGAAGACATTTGCTGGGAATAAACAATAATTAAGTCTCATTCTCAAATAACCTATGATTATCGCCCCTAGGTTAGGTATAGAATAGGTTAGATATTAGGTAGGGATTTCAAAGGGTTGGGTGGAAGAGAATTCCTCAGGAATTAACCTCGCCTTTTGAATGAACTTTATTTTATATTATTTTCCTTCTTCTTCTTTTCTATCTCCATTTTCACCATTTAATTATAATTGTAAAAGTTCATTCAATAAAGAATTATATAATAATAAGTCATGTTTTTTTTTGTGCTTAACTGTAACCGGGTTGGTTAACCGAATAAGTTTTACATCCAAAGAAAAGGTCTAAACGTAGTAAGTACGTTTTCCTTGCACCCATCTAGGTGTAAGTCCTAGGAGAAGGTTTAATCACAAGAAAAAGACGAAGAATTTCAATTTAAAATTATTATATTATTATTTGAGTATTTATATTTAAGTTGTATACTTATAACATCTTTTATGTTATAAATTCGACTCAGTGGAAAAGGTAATAAGGATGGGACTTACCAGGAGATCCTCTGTCTTTCTATCCCATAGACTCGCACTCTAGTTCCAACAATCATCCTCCCTTAATATACCCTGATTGTTTATGATCGAATTCTGATAATCTAATGTACGTAACTAAATCATCGTTCTCAGGCGGCTCGTCGGATTATATAACCTTTTTTTACCATATAGTGGTCATTCACGACGGGGGTTTTACCCTCCATTCGCTGGAAACTTACAAATCAGCAGCTAACAATGATCTCACCCAGCCTGGGCTGGGAAAGAAAAAGCTGACATGAACAAAAGCCGTGAGCACGCAGAGCAACAATTTTGAGGCCTCAAATGTTGACTTCTCTCATGTCAGGTTTCCTTCAGTAAATTTGTTTACAGCCGTCTTAGGCTATTTGATGTAAATAACTATTTAAAACACAGTTGAGTAGAACATAGTCTTGAAGTAGAAATAAAGTAGTCCCTAGAAAGTGAACCGTATCTCAGATCTTAAATAAATAGGTACCGCCTAGGATTTTGGTTAATAACGACGCTTTGGAATGGAGCACGAAAAAAATAAAATACCACACCCACAAAATTGGATATTTTATGTTCGAAGAAATTTAAAAATAGAATTCTAAGGCGATTTCATTGAAACTTAACAAAAAGGCGATTTCATTGAAACATAATAAAAAGGCGATTTCATTGAAACATAACAAAAAGGCGATTTCATTGAAACTTAACAAAAAGGCGATTTCATTGAAACATAACAAAAAGGCGATTTCATTGAAACTTAACAAAAAGGCGATTTCATTGAAACTTAACAAAAAGGCAATTTCATTGAAACATAACAAAAAGGTAATTTCATTGAAACATAACAAAAGGGTAATTTCATTGAAACATAATAAAAAGGCAATTTCATTGAAACATAACAAAAAGGCAAATTTCATTGAAACATAACAAAAAGGCAATTTCATTGAAACATAACAAAAAGGCAATTTCATTGAAACATAAAAAAAGACAATTTCATTGTAACATAACAAAAAGGCAATTTCATTGAAACATAAAAAAAGGCAATTTTATTGAAACATAAAAAAAGGAAATTTCATTGAAACATAACAAAAAGGCGATTTCATTGAAACATAACAAAACGGCGATTTCATTGAAACTTAACAAAAAGGCGATTTCATTGAAACATAACAAAGAGGCGATTTCATTGAAACATAACAAAAAGGCGATTTCATTGAAACATAACAAAAAGGTAATTTCATTGAAACATAACAAAAAGGTAATTTCATTGAAACATAATAAAAAGGCAATTTCATTGAAACATAACAAAAAGGCAATTTCATTGAAACATAACAAAAAGGCAATTTCATTGAAACATAACAAAAAGGAAATTTCATTGAAACATAAAAAACGCAATTTCATTCAAACATAACAAAAAGGCAATTTCATTGAAACATAAAAAAGGCAATTTCATTGAAACATAAAAAAAGACAATTTCATTGTAACATAACAAAAAGGCAATTTCATTGAAACATAAAAAAAGGCAATTTCATTGAAACATAAAAAAAGGCAATTTCATTGAAACATAAAAAAAGGCAATTTCATTGAAACATAAAAAAGACAATTTCATTGGAACATAACAAAAAGGCAATTTCATTGAAACATAAAAAAAGGAAATTTCATTGAAACATAAAAAAAAAAGACAATTTCTTTGAAACATAACAGACATTATGGTTGTTATCACGTCAGCTTCATTAGGAGACGAAAGGTTGCTGTTAAGAAGGGCTTTCAACCTTAAATCTGCTTAAAAACAAATATCAAAAGTTATCAGCAAATAGCTGATTCTGCGCATGTATATATTCTGTGAAAAGTTCAAGAGAGTAAGCAAATAACAGAAGATTGTGGCATAATTTTATATAGGAAGGCAATGCCGAGCGCAAATGGAATTGGAAAAAGTTAAATTAAAGAAGAATGGTTGTTATGTCCTAAACAAAGAAATTCAGTTTTATGAGGAAAAAGCAACATTGTTTTACAGTTTATTACACGTGCACTTAAATTTGATGAGATTCCACGTGTTTATAGTTGAAGCAATTTAAATATAAATCATAATGAGTCAGTTTTGAATGTTTGCAGCTGAAATTTTATACTTGGATGGATAGTAAAGGTATTTCAACCGTTTATTAGATTAAAACGGAGAAAAATACTTTTTGAAAATAAAATTTTATGGTGGAAGTATTTTTTCATAAATATCAGAGCATATGCGCCATTGAAGATTAGGATTTTTAGTCGAAATTTGACTAGTCAGGATTGTGGCCAATGGGGGGAGCAAGCCAGTGAACAAACCAATGATGAAAGGTTATCAGAAATATGCGACTTTCTACACAGTTTCTATGGATACTGTGAGAAGCAAAAGAGGGTTACCGTGCCAAGAAATGGTACAGCTAAAGAGAGTGGGCTCAGAACAGAAGGTTGAGGAGTAGGGTGCAGTAGAATTAAGGAAGGAAAAAAAGTGAAGTTAAAGAAGAAGAACTGAATTGAATATTGGTAACATTTTATTGAATAATTATTTACAAACATATAACATCTCCTGAGCAAACATATAACAACTCCTACCAAGAGATGGTTCTTCGTATCTCTTCCGTGTTAATATTGAAATTTTAATATAACAATATCTCGAAACTCTAAGCATGTATTAAAACTAAAAAGTTCATGGAAGCATTTTTGGTAGTTTCCTTGGACAAACGGCGTTATACTAGTTTTGCAACGCGAAGAAAAACAAAACCAGCGTGCTATACAATAAACAACCATCATAAAAAAAAAAATACAAACTGTCAATAGCAACTCTCATCATCCAACATAATGTGCATTGCAAACTGTAATCTGTGATAAAAGTGCATTATCATAGATGTGGTAGCGAGAAATCCTCATCCCAATATTAACTTCTAATACAAACTGTCATTAGCAGCTCTCATCATCCGACATAATGTGGATTGCAAACTGTAATTTGTGATAAAAGTGCATTATCATAGATGTGGTAGCGAGAAATCCTCATCCCATTATTAATACCTGCAGTAAATAAATTTAATATCTGATTTTCTAATCGAATATCGCATGAAATATATGGCACAGAAAGTCTGAGAGCATCAGTAGTTCCGTAGTAGATAGTCTATAAGGGAGACTGGGAGCATCAGTCGTTCCGTAGTACCTAGTCTATAAGGGAGACTGGGAGCACCAGTCGTTCCGTAGTACCTAGTCTATAAGGGAGACTGGGAGCATCAGTCGTTCCGTAGTACCTTGTCTATAAGGGAGACTGGGAGCATCAGTCGTTCCGTAGTACCTAGTCTGAGTGGGAGCATCAGTCGTTCCGTAGTACCTAGTCTGACTGGGAGCATCAGTCGTTCCGTAGTACCTAGTCTGACTGGGAGCATCAGTCGTTCCGTAGTACCAAATCTGACTGGGAACATCAGTCGTTCCGTAGTACCTAGTCTGACTGGGAGCATCAGTTGTCCCTCGTTCCGTAGTACTTAACTACTTATCCTCTTTTCATAATGTTCCTGATTGAGTGAAACATGTAATATTTATTTCAAAGTTTTTTCCTTTGACCTTTCTTGTTCACTGAAAAATCTAATATGATGTCTGCTGTTATATATACAGAATAACTCAAACAAATCTTAATGAGAATTTCTGCTTTCCAAGTCAAATGTAAAATGTAAAGGAAAATTCTAAGGAAACACTTTCCTCTCAAACAGTCGCATATGGGTTAGCATAAATCTTTGCATATAAACAAGTAAAAAATAAATGTTCATATACACAGTCCACAGAGCAATATGTGGTATAATAAAGAATGTTATGTACTTATCACTTTGGAGCACATCAATTACTGGCACACCTCAGTGTTTTGCTGATTTTTGATATTCTCAATAAGTGTCATAAATAATGATAATTATTGATGTCAGTTATTTAATGTCAAAACCAATTTATCTAGTACCCAACTGCTGAGTACCCGAACTTCGTTTCGAGAAGATGAGAAAAAAGAGAGAATAGATCCGACTTTTATATTAGTAAGTATAATGAAACCTAACCCAATACTACTCCCAACACGTTATACCCCACAAACTTGGTGTTCCATTCAATTACAAAAATGTCAGTTCTATGAAAAACCATTTCAATATCTATATGGCAGCAATACATAGCCTAACTTACCACATATTGATTACTTTCGAAATGGAATATTCGGTTGCGAATGGAATATTTAACGTTTCTCAACCTGTGTAGAACGTGAGGAGTGTAATCATTGCACAGACCTCAAAGCGCATTTTTTTTTTTTTTAAAAAAAACCCTAACCCTGTATTACTCCCTACACATCCTATCCATCAAACTTGGTTTTCATTTCTATTACAAAAAGTTTAAACAAATTGGCTCATATTTGTTGGGGGCATACATGTTGCATATCACCAAAAAATTGGTTGCAATAACTTAAGCGGTTCTCAAAATATTGAGGAAAAACGATTTTCCCCAATGGCGACCTCTTATGGCCCCACCCACATGACTCGAAGTAATCAAAAGACGTTTAGTGTCAGACGTATAGAATCTCATACAAGTTTGGTCGCAATAATTTAAGCGGCTCTTAATATATCGAGGAAAAGCAAAATTCCAAGATGGCCATCTCACAATACTCACATGGCCCTGCCCACAACCGCCTATACACAAAGTATGTTCTTTTCTGCACAGAAACCATCTCAGACATATGCGCAACAACTCACAAATTTTTATAATAATCAAATGCATGGTTTCGGATGCATAATGGACATAGATACACCCCCCCACACACACACAAACATTCATTCTTATTTATTTTTTATTTTTTTTAATTTTAGTTTAATTTAGTTTAATTTTTTCGTCTATTGACGTTTTTAAAAAAGTCAATAGATCGGATAGACGAAAATTGAAACTAATTAATAAATTGTAAAGAATAGATATATTTTAAAGATAATTTTTCAGACAAAATATTTGGAAAAACAATACGGTAAGGAAAGAGAATATGATCGGTAATATCCTATGGAAGAGAATGATTCGTTCTGAGATGTGACCATCTTGGATTACTCGGGAATGCAAGCTACGAAATGTGGTTAAAGAAAGAAGTAAATAATTGCATACTCACTAAAAAACTACTAAGAGCAAGACTATACTTGGAAACTGTTGTCAGCATTTACTACTTGAATATCGTCATGTTTCTACGTAATTAGTTAGTTACTTGAAATTATGAATATTAAATGAAAGTATTAAATATTCTCTTTCTTGTTCTTCTGCAATTTGTTCATTGCAGCATACAGCTTTCCTTTCTTCTTTACTTTATTCTTAATGTCTTATTCTTTTTGTTCTTTTAATACTTATTTTTTTCGTTCTTAATTATAATTCATTTCTATTTTTGTTTGCTAATGGAAACTATTTCATATACTTGTCTTTTATTTTTTTCATTGTGAGGTGTATTTCGCGTGTGGTTTTCAGTTTAAATAAGAAGCGGGCGGAGCCTGCTAGTTTTTCCCCCGAATTCGCTGAAAAAATTTGAATCAATAATTTCGGAATAAAGAACTGTGGAGCATGGGTTGTTCCACAGGAGACTTGAATATCCTACAAAAAGAGTACCGCACACAAATTGCTATGGACGAAAAATCAATCAATAGCATAGATTAATAATAATAGTCTTTATTTATACTGCCCAAATATAGGACTCAAGATTTCCTTGAAGATTAAATTCCATAAGTTAGCTGGGGTTGAACATACGTCCCAGTGTTTACCCATCAAAGCGTCTTACCACTATATACGCAAACCCAAAACATTTAAATCAATCTTCATTTCATCTGAAACGGCTTCCCGTTGTTATTTTCTCTTGCCAAGATTGAAATTACCGCTTTAAAAAACAAAAACAAAACAATCAAGCTGAGGGCAATCCTGTAAAGTGCCGAGAAAAAATGTTCCCATGTGTTAATCAAATGGAATAAAAAAATAAATTTCAAAATATAAAAGAGTTGTATCAACTGCAAATAAATTGTCGAGTCACGAGCGCTTTCGTCAGTTACGACATTTTCAAGTAGTCTAAATTTAATCAAATGGAGTCGACATCACAAATTTGGAAGATACAGTTAGTTCGGCAGCTTCCGACACGATACTTTTTCAACCAATCAGAGTTGAATATTTTCTCCATCCTACCGACATAATGCTTATCGTCGTTGCTAGCGATACTTGTTACTGTGTCGTGTCGGGTCGGAAGCTATCGGACTAATGTACCTACATGGTAGACTAACACAACCCGAGTTACAGCGCACCCGTCCGCAGAAATGTTTTCTTACCAGAATGTCATGTTGGCCTACACTGCCTTTCTCCACCCTACCGACATAATGTTTATCGTCGTTGCTAGCGATACTTTTTACTGTGTCGTTCCGAAGCGAATATTTTCTTACCAGAGTGTCATCTTGGCATACATCGCCTTTCTCCACCCTACCGACATAAAGCTTATCATTTTTTTTTTTTTTTTTTTTTTAATTGGGATACTATGTCAAGTAAAACCATAATGAGGTAGGTAATATATAATACTATATCTTCACTTGACTGTAAATTTACAGTCAAGTGAAGATATAGTATTATATATTACCTACCTCAATAAAGCTTATCGTCGTTGCTAGCGATACTTTTTACTGTATCGTGTCGGGTCGGAATCGGACTATTAGAAATACATAGTAATTTAGACTACCACAACCCGAGTTACAGCACCCGTCCGCAGAAATATTTTCTTAACAGAGTGTCATGTTGGCATATATCGCCTTCGTTAATTTCCTCAGCAAAGTACTTAATTTTTCCCATCTATTTTCTAATATTCTTTTTTGGTGCATTCTAATCTCGTTTTGTCTTTTATCTAACAAGTATAATTTTTCCCCCTTGGCTCTTGTTTCTCTCCATTATCTTCGAGATTTTCTTTTTACGCTGGGTTTTTATAAATAATATATCTAATAACGAGTTTTTCTTCTTCTTCTCAAAATGAGTTTTCAACGTTCACAGACAAAAAGAAATATTTTGTAATAATTTTACTTGACACGATAAGCTTGCTTGAATTTCTCGTCAGAAGATTTCTATGTAAGAGTCGTTTTTTCTTCTTTCTTATATTTAATGCATCATGAAGTCATATTATCTCACGTGTTTTTAAAGAAAATTGCCCAAATGTATCGTTAGAAAGGAAATTGTATGTTTTTCTTGTAGGAAATAAGGGTAGGGAACTTGTATTTCAATTAGAAGCGCCTGAAAGTACTGATTTCTTAATTATTAAATTTTGTTTCAACATAATATATTGTTATCTGCTATATTTTTCTTTTTTCTTTGTACCTTTTCAGGAGGCAATAGTTTCCCTTATACAGTATGTCCCAGAAGTCCTGCCCGGTGCCCATAACTTTTGAACCGCTTGGAATTTTGGAATTCTGTTTGTTTCTAGTGATAGAAAAGGGCCCATGGCCATTCGAATGGTAATATCAGTATCCAGGTTCGAATCCCGGAAGTGGCTTTTTTTNTTGAATATACGGGAGTATTTATCTTCCCATATACGAGCCGAATATTATCTCCATACAAATGTTGAATATACGGGAGTATTTATCTTCCCATATACGAGCCGAATATTATCTCCATACAAATGTTGAATATACGGGAGTATTTATCTTCCCATATACGAGCCGAATATTATCTCCATACAAATGTTGAATATACGGGAGTATTTATCTTCCCATATACGAGCCGAATATTATCTCCATACAAATGTTGAATATACGGGAGTATTTATCTTCCCATATACGAGCCGAATATTATCTCCATACAAATGTTGAATATACGGGAGTATTTATCTTCCCATATACGAGCCGAATATTATCTCCATACAAATGTTGAATATACGGGAGTATTTATCTTCCCATATACGAGCCGAATATTATCTCCATACAAATGTTGAATATACGGGAGTATTTATCTTCCCATATACGAGCCGAATATTATCTCCATACAAATGTTGAATATACGGGAGTATTTATCTTCCCATATACGCGCCGAATATTATCTCCATACAAATGTTGAATATATACGGGAGTATTTACTTTATCTTCCCATATACGCGCCGAATATTATCTCCATACAAATGTTGAATATACGGGAGTATTTATCTTCCCATATACGCGCCGAATATTATCTCCATACAAATGTTGAATATACGGGAGTATTTATCTTCCCATATACGCGCCGAATATTATCTCCATACAAATGTTGAATATATACGGGAGTATTTACTTTATCTTCCCAAATACGAAGTATAGGTAAGTAAAGTGTTGTATTGGTGAGAAATTTCGATGTCATTTTTTCTTCTGTTTGCTTTTCTGGACGAATTATGACTAGATTCTAAAGAACGGGTCTGTGTCCTTCCGCAAATCGCGTTCGCACATCTACAGACTTTATTATTAGTTTGATGAAATTTGGTACCAATATTTCTTGAGGCCATAATTCGAGCCAAAACTTTAACATTGAAGATAGCAACTTCCGGGGTCCAATTATGGGTCATTTTGGGGTGACCCTCTAGAACACAAACGGCAAGCCCAATTTTGAGGCAGCCGAAGGCTACCTAATCTAATTCAAATATTTTTATTTCACAATAGAGCTGCTACAACTGCCAAATGAATTAAGATAATATTTCACTAGAGACCTATGACATCAACAGCCGAACCCTGCCAAAGCTAATTCAAATGTTTTATCACCAGAGAGCTGCGATAACAGCCGAAGGCTGCCAAAATCTAAATAATATAATATTTGCAACAGAGACCTGTGACAACAGCGAAAGGCTGAAATCCATGTCCAAAAATATTTTCACTGGAGAGCTGCGACAACAGTTGAAAGCTGCCGCTGATAATTGATATAATATTTTCAAATATCTGCGACGGCCGCAGGCTGCCAGAATATTACAAAGCAAGATAAAGTTCAGGACGGTTTTCCGTACCATTTTTTTTTTTTTTTTTTTTTTTTTTTTTTTTTTNCATTTTTTTTTTTTTTTTTGTCAAAATTGGTCAAGGCTGTAAAAGTGCTGTTTGCAGGGGTAGGGGAATAGCGCGGCGGACGAACAGATTTTTTATTCGATTCTTGGAATCTACGTACCTTGACGCGTAAAATATCAACTTTTGGGAGGGTATTTTTTTAAAGGACAGTAATATTAGGTAACTAAACGGACATGGTATAAAGAGTAATAGGTTTCAGAACCCATTTCAAAACTCCGAGTGTGCAAAATAAAAGCTAATTCTCATTAACACGTATTTGTGAGTAAATGAAATTGATACGTGGACAGCATAGCTTCCACAAAAGCGTACAATATTAATTTTTTAAAAAGGGGTGCCTTCAAATGCCATTAGTGCTAATAAATAATGATTACCAAATTGTGGCAAGTTACTCAGAGACGACGTTCTCATGAGCTAAAATGAAGTTTTTATTTCAAATTTTGACAGCGCTGTTGACATTTTCTCGATGTTGTATGCTTTATTTTCATTTTTCTTTATTTCAATCAAACTGCCAATTCTAATTAATATTATATGTTCACTAGAGGATTGTGACAACAGCGAAAGGCTGCCAAATCCATTTTCAAGAATATTTTCACTGGAGAGCTTTGACAACAGCCGAAAGCTGCCGCTGATGATTGATATAATATTTTATGTCTTAATCAAATGCATCCTATTACGGTCTATCTCTGAGTGGATAAATATATTCATGGGAAAAATTATGTTTTTTCTTTTAAAAAAAAAATTGTTTTGAAGTATTTTATTAAAATGGTCGCTATTTCCTGAACACCGTCTACTAGCTTAAGTTTCGACAAATTGGAGTGAGTAGATCGAATAATGTGAGCTTGCAACGAAAAAAAAACTGCTCCAAATGAGCAGATTTTTTCGATAATTTTGAAATTTAAAAAACAATATCGTTTTTTATGACGAGGATTCACTTTCGACTTGAGTTTCCAATTGTCAACAAGAGTCGTACTCAATGAACAAAAATCTATGCATTCAATCGGCCATGAGTAAAGGTAAATGTCTCAACGCGATCATCGACGAAACTCGAGTCAGAAGTGAAAAGTAAGTGATTTCTCGTCATAAATAACGCTAGTGTTTTCTAAAGCTATCCATAGGATGTCCAGTAGGAGTTTGTTAATTTTAATCATAATGATGTATTTTGTTTTGTTCTGATCTGATATCACTTTGTGAACAGACTTTGTGTATTTATAATATAAAGTAATAACTGAACAGGTCAGCCAGCTTACCTTTATAAATCTTTTAGCTTTTGTTAATAATCCTAATGTAGTATGCCTTGAAGCTTCATGACCTAGAGGTACCATTTCTTTTAGTTTTTCCAAACAATTCCTGAGGTGTGCTCGTCTGAAACAGAGAATACAAAAATATTAATTTAGACTAAAATAGAATTAACATTACGCTACTGTGGTGAGTCACTTTACCTAATTAATTTTCACGATGATTTTTTCCATTGAAAAAACGGAAGTTTGGCAGTCAAAATTCGCAACTTTTGTTTATATTTGTTTGCAACTTTGCAAATAAAATTTTAAAATTTTGAATTCACACATTTTTTTTTTTTTTTTTTTTTTTTNTTTTTTTTTTTTTTTTTTTTTTTTTTTTTTTTTTTGGCTTAACGTCTATCTAACATCTATTGGTAACTCGAGAAGAGGGTTTTACCCTCCATTCGCTGGAAACCCCAAACCAGCTACCCACATTCACATTCACCTTGGGCCGGAAAAAGTCATTATCATGAGGGCGAGAACCTACGTGATCACCCACTTAGTAAAACATCATTGGACGTTGCTTAACTTCAGTGATCTGCTGTTTTCAACGTGTCATAGGCGCCGCTGGCTCAGTCCACACAATGGTTCTTTACTCCGATAAGATCGATGTGTGCTATATCTTAAAATTCGAATTCACTCTCCAGATATTTGTCGACAAATTCGAATTCACTCTCCACAGATATTTGAGTCAGCGAATTCGAAAACATTCTTTATAATGGACCCAAATGTAAAGCTTACATATAGCCAGCGTTTGTGGCACGTTGAATACACCGGTTCCCGTTAGATCACTGAAGTTGAGCAACGCTAAACGAGGTTGTACCATGTGGGTGTCCAGGTGGGTTCGCGCTTTCTTGATGCCGGCCCAACCCAGATTGGGTGAGGTCAATGTGGGTAGAGTAGGTTTGCAAGATTTCAACGAATTGAGGGTGAAACCCTCGTCTTGAATGACCATCAATAGATGTTAAAAGAGACGTTAAGAAAAATTAAAAAAAAAAAGCTTACATCGTCTTATAAAGCATCCTATGTCAATTTCTGTTATGCCTAGAATCATGTAATACCGATTGATATGTTACTCTCAGTTAGCTTGTAAAGCAAATACGGACTTCGTTTTTCCCATTAGAGGGTGTTTCTATACCTTTCGTGCGCCCAGCAAATCATGCAGGTACACCTTAATATCTGAGTGAATCCGAAAATCTTTTCAGGGCAGAATATTGCAATTGAAATATTTAAAATGAAGCAATAATTTTGTTTTGATATTGTGGCGTGACGTTTAGTAAATAATGACTCTGCTAGAAATAGAGATGACGGATGAGATGCTATTTATTATTGCGAAAACAAATTTATATTTCTCTCCCATCCCTTTTACAGGATGAACAGGGATGTACATTTAATTTCAATCAAAATGGATATGGTTGGGCACCAAATTTCAAGTCTTATCCAAATATATGTCCCAAAAGTCCGACCACCTAAATATCTTTTGAACGGCTTTATGTGGAGTTTTGAAATTTTGCATGGTATGATATCCTAAATTAAACCACCTGATGGTGTGACCAATTTTCCTGTGGCGGGTCCCCCATGTGGTCCCAAGGGGGTCTATTTTTTGTTTTTGAAATACGAACCCTCATCTTGTGAAACATTTTCAGAAAGACAGTGAAATTGAAAGTACTTTGCAAAAAAAAAAGGTCTATCGTGTTTGGTTTCAAAATGGCGGCCATTTGAAATTTCCAAGACATGAGTGTCTAAAACTAGGCGAATAATGTCTAAAAAACAAGTTCCTCGACATTGGTGTCCTATGTAATTATTCAATATCCCATTTCAAATAATTTGCCTAAAGTTTTGGGCACTCTTGGAAACCATATCTCGGAAATTTCAAATGGCCGCCATTTTGAAACCGAACACGTAATTCCATTGTCTTTCTGAAAAAAAGATGGAGGTTCGTATTAAAAAAACAAAAGTTGGACTCCCTGGGGGGGGGCCACTTTGGACCCGCCCTGAAAAATTGGTAACACCATCAGGTGGTTTAATTTGGGATATAATACCATGCAAAATTTCAAATCTCCTCATAAAGCCGTTCAAAAGATATTCAGGTGGTCTCGGACTTATAAAACACCCTGTATAAATACAGAAACCAACTCTTGAAAATTATTATGTTCAATATTATTATGTTACTAGTCTAGACGTCTCCGTGGCAGAGTGCGCATCACACTCGGCTTGCACCGCGGAGGTTCCGGGTTCGATTCCCGGACGGGTCAAAAATTTGAAAAAGGTTTTTTCAAATTTTCTACTTGGTCTGGTTGTGTTTGGGGGTAACTCAGCCTCCTGAGGACAATTGAGTAGCTATGGTAATAGCGCCAAGTGGTAGCATTATAAGGAAATTGTTAAAAGTGTAGCTTAGGCTTAGTGATATTGAAGTTAATGTGGAAAATACCTTGTAATGCTATGATGCCCACAAACATTGTGACATAATAACACAAGGAAATATACATGTTACTAGTCTAATACATAGTTCTGTAGGCCCATGTCTATAATTTTCTTACCGCTCTTTTTTAGGCAGGATTCGTGGAAACCGTCAAAAAATGTTGTTTTTTTGTATGATTATGTCACACAAAACATAATTAAATTACTTTGATTTTTTCAACTTTGACTACATTGATGGTACCGCTTCACTATGTGCATTTAGTAGCTATCTCCATATATGTATATATACCTAGGTACTCATTGTTCTCACGAGCCTGAGTGGGCCCCAAAAAATACAAAGCACAGTGATAAATGATTGCCCCTAATACGAGGATTCAAATCTGGGTCTCCCGCCCGAAGACATCGACATTAAGACAGGGAGCTGATCGAAAACCGTCAAAAAACGGCCATTTTAGGTTTTAGTATTATTAACTATAGCTGTATGTGCCCGAACTTTGTTTCGAGAAGATGAGAGAAAAAATGAGAATAACATTAGAATGAGAATAACTTTTACATTAGTTATTATATTACCGAGGTACAACCGTTTAAACTCGATCAGAGCATACCACACATAGATTACATATTACCTACACGTTTATTAACCTATGTAGAACATGGGGAGTAGTAACGGGTTGTTACTAATTGAACATGTTGAGCTTAATTTTGGGTTAGGATCCAACAAAAATTCAAATGGGTATTTGCAGCCTTCTGTTGAAGAAAAAAAAAATGCGTGCGTGCGTGTTGAAGCAGGCTGGGTTTCACCCAACCTAAACACAGCAGCTTTCAACACGCATTTTATTTTTTTTAAAGAAATCGGAAGTGTGGTTTAGGAATGCATAAAGGATATAAAATACATTCATTTTTATATACCGGGTTTCCATAAAGTCTAAAAAATTCCAGACATTTTTACCTACCATTTAGGTGCGGCCGCAAAGGGTCCATTTTTACATGTTCGACCCTGTAATTCGTGAACGGTAGATTCTAGAGAGATCCGGTTTGCTATAATGAACTCGTATTAACGTGACCTTTAAAACACTGTGTCACTTAATATACCTTCTTATTTAAAGGCCCATTTACACTGCCTGAACAAACACGAGCTCGAATTCGTGATCGTTGCTCGCCAGTTTTCGACAAGCACGAACACAAAAGAGCATTCTGTTCACACTGCTCGAGCATTTCTGACGATCAGTTACCCGAGATCAGACTCGAGCACGCACGAGCATTCGCTTTGAACATAATCGGCTCGCGACGACTGTTTACACTGCCTGAGCCTCGAACGTCACCTCTGCGACGAATGCTCGGGCAGTGTAAATGGGCCATTAGATTTTGAAGCCAACTGGGTGCCCAGTCTAAAACGGCTGGCCAAAAATTTTTAGTCTAAAATTAATCCCCCTAAAATCTATACGGGATATGAGTTTTTGCTTTTTCTTATATTTTCAGTCATTCTCGAGATACGGTGGGTGGGGTGAGACTTTATGGACACCCGGTATATATAGATTACCTATAATATAAAATATATTTACTTAACTAAAAATATATTAATGATATCTAGGCAAAAAAAATATATAAAAAATAGTAGAAAATGCACGTTTTCAGTTGGTTGACAGTTGGTTTGCGGCCCTCTGAAAGCGGATCATTATAGGGAGTTCTAGATGAATGAAGCTTCACAAAAAGTGGAAAAGTTTAGAGGCGAAGAAGACTTTATGAAAGTACTCTATATTTTGTTGGAAATGATAAGTACTATAACAAATTTTTTTTTTACTAAGGTTCAAATACAAATTGTATGTATGTCACAAAGTAGCAGCAATGAATGACTTGAGGGAGATAAAAAATAGCACTATGAATTTGGGCTTAACATGCTTTCATCGTATTAGGCCATAGCTTTAATAATGGGGGACTTAAACATGCAAGTTTCCTTCTTATTTGGGAGGTTCAATTGTCTAGTGGCTGCAGTTATACAGATGTGATTAACAGATCCACAGACTACGTTTTTAATGAATTTTATTTGATTCTCCCGTAGTCTATCCTGTAGAGAGCTAATATTATATTGCTCAATGAGTAAATCATATTGAATATAATCAGGATGGCGTTTGTTAGAATTTGTTTTCCTTGTTGAAGGCAAAACGAGTAAACGGGTACATCTTCAAATTTTTGCAATATTTTTTTTCCAGCCCAGTCTGTATAGAAACACATAGGTATTTTTAATATGTGCATATAAAAACCATATAATAATATGATATTTATTTTACACCAAATTTCCTCCCTCTGTTCTATGATGATATTATTATATTATTTATTTTGTCAAGCTGGTTTATTCAACTATATTATTTACCCTATAAAATAATTTTAATAAATATTGAACTATCAGTTCATTTCTACAGGCTGTCCCAAAAAACATGCAATATTTTAACAATGTATCAATATTTTAAGCAAGTATGTACAATTGTACATATCCCAGATTATCCTATATCCTAGAGCTCTAATAGTGTTCACTTTGCTTCATAAACCGGAAATTCACCCGCACCGTGCAACATGGCCATTGACATAAAGTCAAGGGGTCACTTAGAACATCTCGCAACATGCAGAATAAATTATACATAATGCGCACGCAGTTAAATTTTGGTGCTCGCTACGTGCAACATGGCAATTGTCAAGGGGTCACTTAGAACATCTCGCAACATGCAGAATAAATTATACATAATGCGCACGCACTTAAATTTTGGTGCTCGCTACGTGCAACATGGCAATTGTCAAGGGGTCACTTAGAACATCTCGCAACATGCAGAATAAATTATACATAATGCGCACGCACTTAAATTTTGGTGCCCGCTCCGTGCAACATGACCATTGACAAGGGGTCACTTAGAACATCTCGCAACATGCAGAATAAATTATACACGCACTTAAATTATGTTGCCCCATATGAGGGTTTGGATCACTTTAGTCGAGTAAGTCATAAGGAGGACTTCGAATATTCAAGCATAATCAAAGCAATAAGTACGTTTTTAACCCTAGAGAATTCCCAAAACTACGCCCCTGGACATGGTAGAATTATGAGCAAAGGAAAGTAGTACAAATTTCATAATGTGGACTTAATTTTCAGTCCGGTAAGTGTTAGAACTTACCGTTGCACAATTTGGGCCTTAACGAGAAAAAAGCTGGAACTTCGCGGACCTTTTGTGTGGAGAAGGTGCATTTCCCGACCCATGTTTATAAAGTGTCCTTTATTTGAGCTCTAGTACACGTGGCCAAAAAGGAACACATGTTTTTTTTTGGAGACACCCTGTATCTCTTTCTCTTTAGTGTCGATGTCAGCAAAATGCGCATTGCAGTCATAAAATATAAAAATAAAAAAATACTTAAATAAAACAATAATCTCTTATCAAAACATTTATCAAAACAAAAGTTTAGAACTTTTGGTCACTTTTGTGTTTGAACTTTTAAAAGTTCACTGTGACAGAAAATAAGATGTTCAAAATTTGAGATGCATTTTCCTCTATTTAACAAACCCCCTATATCACGAGGAGCCAAATTTTGTTTTCATATTTGATTAAGTCAATATTCCGGGAATAGCCAACGACCGTACCACGTTGAATATACCAGTTCCCGTCAGATCACTGAAGTTAAGCAACGTCGGGCGTGGTTAGTACTTGGATGGGTGACCGCTTGAGAACACCACGTATCGCTGGCTCTTTTTTCAGGCCCAACTCAGGCTGGGTGAGGTCAATGTGGGTAGCTGGTTTGCAAGTTTCCAGCGAATGGAGGGTAAAACCCCCGTCATGAATGACCAATAGATGTTAAAGAGACGTTAGGCCAAATTAAAAAATATTCCGGGAATGTGTTATTCATATAGAAACACGTCAATGGTGACAATTTGAGATGTCCGCCTAAATTTTACTGTATCCTTTGAGCGTCATTTTGAAGAATTAAGTGCAGCATGGTCCATATTTGATTAAGTCAACCATGGTGCACTTGACTTCATGTTTCCTGAAGCTCAAAGACCCTCCAGTTCCCTTCTTGGTCTTCATAAAAATCCACCAGGAAGGGTAATAAAGGGAAAAGAGAAATAAAGATAAAGAAGGTAATAACTGTGAAAATGTAATTTGATGTAATTTATTGACAATAATATTTATAAGTTATTTAACTTTTTATTGAGTTTTTGGGGAAAAACGATACAAAACAGAAAAAAAGATAAAAATAATTTCAATTTAAAGAAAAGAATGGAACTATTGCACATTCAATTTACAATGTGCACCCGTAAAAAAATATATCACCACCTAAGATAAGCACAATGTTTGAAAGTTCTAAATTGAGTGAATTTGTAAGAATTCTTGTAACGCAGGTTACCCGGTTCTTCAGATTTCAGGATGCACTCAGCCTGTTGAGGACGCTTAAATAGATACTTTATTGTGAGCAGTGGCGGCACTGCCAGAGTAAAAAGCTTTGGTTTGATAGAAATTGAAGAGATTATTATTACATGAGCCACCAAGAAATATTGTGACACTCACTAATATTATGAGGAGGCTGGACACGAATATTATGAGGAGGTCGGACACTCACGAATATTATGAGGAGGTCGGACACTCACGAATATTATGAGGAGGCCGGACACTCACGAATATTATGAGGAGGCCGGACACGAATATTATGAGGAGGCCGGACACTCTTGAATATTATGCGGAGGCCGGACACTCACGAATATTATGAGAAGACGGGACACTCGCGAATATTATAAGGAGGCCTTACGTCTTATCCGATTTTATGAAATTTCGAACGGAAATATTTTTTGTGGTTATTATGTCACAATTTTTGTGAGTATCATATTACAAGGTATTTTTTTTAACAATCTCTTCAAAATCATTAAGCCTAAGCTACACTAAACGATTACCTTATAATGCTACCACTTGTCGCTATTACCATTAGCTACTCAATTCTCCTTCCGTTGTGTTGATAACCCAAAAGTGAAAAATTCAAAATAACAAAAAAACACACATTGTAAACTACCCGACCAAGAATCAAACCCGCTACCTCCATATTGTATGCCGAGTTTAAAGCACACTCTGCCAGAGAGACCTCAAACAGTATATTCATAGAGTTAGGGCCAGATGGTAAGTGAGGTCTATATTTCACAGAACCACTAATATCAGTATATTGAACATGTGTAGACACACTCTGAGCACACATTCATTGAGTAAGTAACAAAACAACTTTATTTTTTCAGGCTAAATTATTTGATTCCACAATTTGTGCCGAAAGTTTCTATTACGACAGATTTACGAAACGTTCAATTCTTTTTAAAATAAGGGGTTGCCAAATATTACAGTGGTAGAACATGGATAATAAAAGTTACCGATAAGGTTTATATTTCTCAAGACCTGAACAGATACAATTTTAAAATGGAACCCCAAGTGCATATTATGTGACTGACAGTGACATATAGTTGGTCCACGATAAGTGGCAAAAGTGTCAACACGGAGCGGCGCGTTGTACTGCAGACGAACTGATCGATTATTGGATTTTTTTTCATTTATCGGTTTCATTTATCGCATATACCTAATGTATACTTTTTGTAGGCGCAATTTTGTTTGTACGGTGTAGTTGTATTGTTATAATGTTATGTTCATTTTTTTCCAACTTTCAAATGTCGTTCCAAAGTTAATGAAGTGGAAAACATAGGGCACATTTTCATTAATCAAAAATTTTTTGGTTTATCTACCATATAAGTATAAAAAATATTACAATTTTGAAACATTCCATTGTTAACAGCTGATGTGGGGAAGTACCTGCTTGTATGTAATATGTGTATGTTTGTATATATAGATTTCTTTGTGATAAAAACCAAACAGCCTTTGCACAATTTTTGTGGGTACCACAACATTACTAGAAGCCTCATGTAATACTTTTTTTTTTTTAAAAAAAAAAAAAAAGTTATGCCCCGGAACCGCTTTCGCATTACTTCAGGGCACTCCTAATTACAGCCATGCCATTCCGGAAACGAGAAAATTCAATCAGAATATATGCGCTCCGGGTGGTATTCGAACCCACAACCTCCAGACCAAGAGTCAATGCTCTTTACAAATCGGCTACGGAGATCGATTTTTGAATTCTACATAACTTAAAACCTAAATATCAATTTATTTCTGGAGCTAGTCTTTTTGAAGATTCCAAAGGTTCATTATTGAAAATAATAAGGATCTTTGGAAGTTTTGTGGGAGTCTCGGATAGAAAGACAGAGGATCTCCTAGTAAGTCCCATCCTTAATAGCTTTTCCAATGAGTCGGTCTTATAACAAAACTAAAAAAAAACTAAAATAATAATAAAAATATTTAATTAGAAGTTCTTCGTCTTTTTATTTTTAACTTTGCCTTATCCTAGTGCTCGCTTCCGCCTGAGGAAAACGTACTTACTACCAGAAGCGGATACAAGAGGAGGCTGATAGGGGAGATCGTCCCCCTAAGACCTGAAGAAATTGAACGTCAAAACACTTTTCCCAAATTTGGTGTTAATAAATTACTTCTGACTTCCATGATGTCGACTATAATATGGAGCCCCCCGTATGAAGAATAAACTTTGTTTGATTCAAGTAGAGATTGGAATTTAAAATGACAGTTATCACCAAAGACGTCCCCGTGGCAGAGTGCGCATCACAATTGGCTTTCACAAAGGAGGTTCCGGGTTAGATTTCTGGACGGATCGAAAAACTGAAAAGGTTTTTTCAAATTTTCTACTTGGTCTGGTTGTGTTTCGGGGTAACTCAGCCTCCTGAGGACAATTGAGTAGCTATGGTAATAGCGACAAGTAGTAGCATTACAAGGAAATTGTTAAGCTTAGGCTTAGTGATGTTGGAGATTGTTGAAATTATCTTGTATTGCTATGATGCCCACTAAAATTGTGATTGATATAATAACACAAAGAAATATACATTTAAACTAGTTATCTTCGAAAGGGCGAAAGATAAAAATAGATACATACCAACTGAAATTGGTCGGTTTTATGAAAAAGGGAAAAAAAAGGAAAAATTTGAACAGTGAAATAACAATTTAGTAACCACTTTTTTGAACGGGGCAAAAAAAAAAGGGCAGGCAATAATGTAGAACATTTTCAAATGTGTAATGGACCAGAAATTTAAATGTGTTGTACATGAGCATTTTTTTGTATATTTTTCCAATGTTCTGTACAATAGCCTGGATTGTACTTTTAGGTTGGTTTTGTTCAGAAATTCAATATTGTACCAAACTGGTGATGCTGATGACTGAATGGAACATTCCCAATAACCTTTTTTTTTTTCAATAAAATGTTTTGTTTTTTACTCTCACTCTTCTAATGTTCTCTCCCCCCAATGAAGAGTATTTAGAAATGACATGGTAAATGGTCTGAAAAATACTCGGGACGGGTATTATAGTGTTAAGCGTATAAAATACGTAGCCATAATGGCGGTAGTTCCTAGGAAGTCACTACAAGCGACTCTATAACGCTAGGTTATTTAGATTACTTTTTAATGTTTGCCAATTGCCATCGTCGATAGCACATTGAATACACCAGTTCCCGATAGATCACTGAAGTTACGGAACGTCCAGCGAGGTTGTGCTATGTGGGTGTCCACGTGGGTTCGCAACATCGTGATGCTGGTGGCTATTTTTCCGGCCCAACCCAGGCTGGGGGAGGTCAATGTGGGTAGCTGGTTTCCATGTTTTCAACGAAAGGAGGATGAAACCCCCGTCTGAATGACCAGTAGATGTTAAAGAGACGTTAAGCCAAATTAAAAAAAAAATATGGTTTTTATACTTTTTCTCCACTCTGCTGATACTGGCGATTATAAAAGTACACTAAATGGCATAGCACACATCTTTTCATATCAGCAATTGCTTCATCCGCGCACTCTCATAAGAACATGTGTATTTGTTTTTCCTTTCATATATGCAAAGATTAGTGCTATGTAATAAGATGATTGAGTAAAATGTAAATGTAGAGTAAGGACACAGGTTTAATAAGAGTACTAATAATCTCTTAAATTTTCGGACAAATGAATTTTTTTTGTACACATTATTGAATGAAAAATTATTATAAATGGAAAAGAAGAAGAATTAGAAAGAATTAAGAAGAAGAGTAAGAATTATGAAAAGAGATAGTTTAGCTATGAAAAAAAAAAAAACTTTAATCTGGTAATGTCATGCCACCACTGGTCGCTACTAGCCTTAAAGTAGCTATTCAGGCCCTCGCGAGGCTGAGTACATAACGAAATCACAAACATAAACCGAAAAATCGACCCCGCTGTGAATTGAACCGGGGTCTCCCACGTGCAATGTGGATACTCCAAAGAAATCAGCGAACAAGTAATAGATCTACAGAGCAGTAAACAAAAACCTGCCGATCCATATCTGCCATCCTTAACAAGCCTTATATTGTTATACTAGCTGTTTCGCCCGTGCTTCGCTACGGTATTTAGTTTCAAGCGAATGGAGGGTGAAATCCCCGTCTCGAATGACCAACAGATGTTAAGGAGACATTAAACCAAATTTAAAAAAAAAAAAAAAATGTTTGCCCTAAAGCATCGCCTTACTTCAAACTTTTTACCCGAAACTGACCGTTTTCAAAACGGCCTAATTTTAACTTCCAGAAAAAATGAAATTTGAATTTGTCGACACAGATGAAAATGAGAATGTCTACTTTTGATAATTTTAGCAGATGAGAAACCTATTTTGGAACAGAAAAAGTGAAATTTTACATAAGGCTATTTTCAGTTGACTGCGCGGCCCAAGATCTATCTACATAGTGCATGTTGTCTACATGACCGCGCGTGACGTGCCGCACCGTACTAGTTGTACAAACTTGTTTCGATTTGTTCATTTGATCTCGCGCGGTTACCGAGCGGTACAGCGCGGTCATCTGAACATAGCCTTAAGTTTAAACCGTGGCAGTAATACAGAGTGTATTAAATTCTAGACCCTTCTACCTCCAGCCCCAATTATTCTCAATCAGGGGCGGTGGTAGAGGGGTTTTGTCGGTATACAAATAATTTGGTTTCAGTAGGAACGACAGCATCATACAGACTTCTTTTCGATCCAGTATATATAAGTACTGATGACATGACTCGATTTTTTATAATCCTGTATTTGACTGAACTTTTTTTTTCTACAAAAAGGTAAAAGACATGAAAATATTATTCAAAAGCTGAACTTAATATCTTTTGTAATTTTAATTTTCAAAATAATGTGAACATTGAAAAGTTTTCTCATACACTCCTGGTGAAAGTTTCTCATCGAGCAAATACAAAGAAAACTTAATGTGAAAATTTAAAATAGAATGGGAGGGGAAAGGTTTCTGGTTACCAGTTTTAGTATCGGTACTAAAAGTTTATCAAGTGAACTTAAATGCTCGTCGCTCTTCACAATAGAACTTTCAATACCACATTGTTAAATACTGCATTGAAAGCATATTATGTGGTATACATATTCAGTTAGGTGGAAAAATGAAGTGACCAATCAGAGAGAGATATTGACTTCAGTTCTGTAACACCAAATGTGGAATCATAATATAACTAACTCGCATCCCCCGATCGCGACTTCGCCCGCGCATATTTTAAATGATGTAGCATGCTATCTCTCTCGCTCCAATGTACGAGCTTATGGGGATTGTTTAATTTTCGCGATTTCTACCCCTTAAAATTAAAATTTGGCAAAATCCTCTCTTAGTCCACACTTACATGGTGCAACGAAGGTCCCTGCCAAATTTCAAATCTGTAGCATTAATAGTTTCGTCTCTACGTTGATCAGTCACTCAGGACATTGACTTTTATGTATAAAGATGAGAAAAGCTGCGACATTTCTTAAAATGAACAAACTATGTTCTTTGTCGCTTTGTCCCACCTAAACTATCTTGAGTTTGGTTGGAATTTTCTATTAACTTTCCAGGGATGGCGAATCTTCTCTTACACCAGACTACGTCTCAAGCCAAGAAAGACACACACACCTTTGGGGAGAAAGGGTTCAGGACAAGCCGAGCCCTTATATAAAAGTTATTTGATGCAAAACCAAAACCATCCGAAGCTAGGATTCTAAAATTGAGGAATATTGGAACCCATTCAGTTAAGAGGCACCAATGTATTTTGGGGCACTGAGTGTGGATGGACAAATCAATGGACAGCTATGTTACCTAAAATATTTTGGTTAAGTAAATTAAATCTTTCTTTTTTTAAAATTTGGCTTAATGTGTATTTAACATATATTGGTCATTCAAGACGGGGGTTTTATCCTCCATTTGCTGGAAACTTACAAACCAGCTACCCACATTGACCTCACCCAGAATAACATGTTAATTATAAGTGGTAAAAAATAATAACTTTTAAATAAATTAAAACAAATATTAAAAACACTATTTATAATTATTTATAAAGAAACTAGTTTCGAATCACTCGATTCTTCATCAGTCTAGTCGAGTCTAAAGATGGAAGTTGACAACTTCGAGTCAACTTCCATCTTTAAACTCGACTAGACTGATGAGGAATCGAATGATTCGAAACTTTTTTTCATAAATAATGTTTTTGTTTTTTTATAAATAATGTTTTTGTGTTTTGTTTTAATTTATTTAAAAGTGAATAAGTATATTAGTTCATTGGTTTTTCAACGGATTCAATAATATTAGATGTTCATATTATTTCACTTGGTAAAAGTTAAAAGGATCCACCCATTCCTCCACTAATTCGTGGCACATTTAATTCATTAACAAAGTCCAAAAGGATGTCACATACAAAATGAAGCCTCAAGCTCTCACTGAACTCACATCTTCACGCTCATTACGAGCAGACATTCAGGGTGACTGAAAAACAAAAATATCTTGAGAACGGGTTGGATCTTCAAAAAATCTTTGAATAACATGTTAAATATAAGTGTTAAAAAATATTAACTTTTAAATAATTTAAAACAAAACACTTACCAAAAACACTATTTATAATTATTTATAAAGAAACTACTTTAGAATCATTCGATTCATCATCGGTCTAGTCGAGTCTAATAAAGATGTCAACTTCCATCTTTAGACTCGACTAGACTGATTTTTTTTTAAAGGCTTTTATTTAACTTGCTTTGTATGTATGTTTGTGGGTAAATCTTAGAAATTAAATTTAACCCACTTCCCATTGTCCGATTGAGCTGAAATTTGGCACCGTGGTAGATCTTCGATGACAATTGAATGGGGTTTTTATAAATAGTGGTTTTGGTGTTTTGTTTTAATTTATTCAAAAGTTAATACCTTTAAAAAACAATGAGCCCACTTATTTCTCTTCTTTGTAGGTTTTCTTTCTAGTAGTTCTCTAAATTTACCATCAGGGGAGGTGATACCATCAATCGAATCGACTTATATAGAACTACCCCCCTTTTTTAATACAATTTTTGAAAAGTAAAAGAAAAAAGAACCGGAGTTATTCCAAGTTAAAATTGAACTTTTAATATATTTTGGAGAATATCTTTCTTTTTCGAAGTAAAACATTACACGTTTCAGAGGTTATTGAACTTTGAAATAGTGCTCAAGACAGATATGAGCTCCACTCAGGGTCGGACCAATGATTTTTTTTCTTTTTTGTTTAATTAAAACTATTGCTGGAAAGATATTATTAAAATTGAAGTTATTTTTATCTACACTTGAAATTTTAATCTCGCACAAATGCAAAGTTATGATATGTAATTTTAAAAGCTTCATTTCGTAATATCGTAATGTTTTACTTAGAAAGGGATAGCTTTTCTTTTTATCTTCCTTATCCTATAAAAAGCAAATTACTGTAATGGACGGAAATTTACAATGCCCAGTTTTCAATGGCAAAACGTTTTGAGGTTCCCAGAGTTAAGGACATTGGGCCGTGTCTCTGTGAACAAGATATCACAAGAACGGGAATTGCGAGAAATTTTATGCCAAGAATGAATCATGAAGCTTTTGTTTTGCCCCCTTTTTATAGGTTTTATTTTTCCTACCTAAAAAGAGAAAGATAAGATCTAGAGTCTAGAGATTCTAGAGCTTGAAATTTCGTTTTTTGGTGGTTTCACGAATACTGTCTGGAAATAGAACTGTAGGTGCCAGAGACTTGAAATTTGGTATTTGTAAATTATACACATGACAATCAAGCAAAACGCTAGTTTTGAAACGCCAAAAAAAAAAAAAAAAAACGAGCGTGGTATTATAGGTACCACACGACAAATCCTACGGAGACATTTTGTTCACAAAATAAGAACTCAAGATTTGGGCTCTGGGGACTCCAAAACATATTTTGGCATTGGAAACTCTCAGCCCATTATAATACTTTCTTCTTCTTTTATAGATAAGAAACGTCGTGTAATATTCACACCAGATCGTTTTTCCAAATGTTTGTTCAACATGAAATACTCCGGTCCCGTTTTGAGTTCAGATCTCAAATAAATCTCGAAATATTTACGTTTTCTTTTCATTTTCAAAAATATATTGAAATAGAGATTTTGTTTAAGATTTCAAAGCTGGGAACTTCCTCTGAAAGTGAAAAGAAAATGAAACACTGGAAAATAAGGTGTTTTTATCGAATCTTTCTTTTTGAAGCTAGAACCTTGGGGTTTGCATTTGTCTTACATTGTTCCCTTTAGTTTTAAAATTCTCACGCCATTCTTAAAAAGAACACTGATAGCCTAACATAGGTTCATATCCAATCAGTTCTCTAGCGACTCGTTATATTATTAGAACGCAAGCAGGGTTTATTCATTTTAATAAACCTAAATCAGCCTTGGGCCATCTAAAGTTTGTAATTTACATCACAGCTTTTTAAATAATCTCTTTGTATTTCATGAACAATGATGATAACAAGAAAACTGGTGCTGTCGATGATAAAATCAAAATATTACTCGACAATGATTGTTACGGCTCTTCTCAGAAGACAATTTACATCACAGCTTTTTAAATAATATCTTTGTATTTCATGAACAATGATGGTAACAAGAAAACTGAGGCTGTCGATGATAAAATCAAAATATTTCTCGACAATGACTGTAAGGGCTCTCCTCAGAAGACAATTTACATCACAGCTTTTTAAATAATCTCTTTGTATTTCATGAACAATGATGGTAACAAGAAAACTGGGGCTGCTGATAATAAAATCAAAATATTGCTCGAAAATGACTGATGACTGTTACGGCTCTCCTCAGAAGACACATATTGACATCCACAGAGCATACGCGGGGCCAAATGATGCTGTCGTATTTATTTTTTTAGGGAATAAAATTAGAATAAATAATTGGAATTCTAAAAATGTGTCTGTGATATAAAAACACATCATTGAACTTCGCTTCGAAATATTGGGACCAACTCGTGAACAGCATTTTACTCCATCCTTTTTTTGTTAGTTTGATGGCGTGAATTAATTTTTATCAGAAAAACTCTACCAAAGTGACATGGGTTTATTATATTACTGGCAAACCTCCCCCCCCCCAAAAAAAAAAGAAAAAAAAAG
>CM022878.1:5579595-5591137 GCA_012654025.1 Pachypsylla venusta | reverse complement strand
TTTTTCCCCAAAACTTTTCTGTCAAAAAAAGGGGTGACTTTTTGTTCTGTGATAAAAGTTTTGTTTATCCACAACACTCTTGCTGTTTTAATGAATCATAATTCAATGCCAGAGGTTTCATTTATCGCATATACCTAATGTATACTTTTTGTACGCGCAATTTTGTTTGTACGGTGTTGTTGTATTGTTATAATGTTATGTTCATTTTTTTCCAACTTTCAAATGTCGTTCCAAAGTTAATGAAGTGGAAAACATAGGGCACATTTTCATTAATCAAATTTTTTTTTGGTTTATCTACCATATAAGTATAAAAAATATTACAATTTTGAAACATTCCATTGTTAACAGCTGATGTGGGGAAGTACCTGCTTGTATGTAATATGTGTATGTTTGTATATATAGATTTCTTTGTGATAAAAGCCAAATAGCCTTTGCACAATTTTTGTGGGTACCACAACATTACTAGGAGCCTCATGTACTACTTTTTTTTTAAAAAAAAAAAAGTTATGCCCCGGAACCGCTTTCGCATTACTTCAGGGCACTCCTTTTACAGTCATGCCTTTCCGAAAAACGAGAAAATTCGATCAGAAAATTTTCGCTCCGGGCGGGATTCGAACCCACGACCTCCGGACCAAAAGTCAATGCTCTTAACAACTCGGCCACGGAGATCGGCTACTAATATCATGTACTAAAAACTCATTCTTACTCTGTTGCTACCTTTGCTGGTCGCTACTAACATTAAAGTAACTACTCAATCATTCTCACGAGGCTGAGTGCACCCTGAAATTACAACCACAAATTCAATTTTTTTCCGACCCCGTAGGGCCCGGGTCTTCTGGTTTAATACCAGAGTGATACCCACTAAACCAGGAGAACACCTCTTTGTACTACATTGTTAATGTCCCCTCGATGGTTGGCTCTCCGCGCCAGGACAACCCGATTCATTCAGACAAAGACATACACCTCAAAAAGCAGAATCTTAAAGTCTCCGACTAATTAATCCTTTTCACACATAGACCAGATCATTCGCAGAAATTAACCACACGGGTATATACTTATCTCATTGCATAACACACATTTTTGTATGTTAGGTTTGTACTGTAAATTGGTTTAGACCCGTTATTAATCTCGTATTATTAGTATATGCAAGGAAAACAAACACAGGGTGCGCCAGAAAAACCTGATGATTTTAAAACATGCAAGTTTTGAGATAAGACATTTTTTTTTTTTTTTTTTTTTGAAAGAAAAGAAATGGGGATTTATTTTGACTTTTGAATTATTGTGGAAGACAACCCAAGAGCCTAGGATCGGCGAGGACTCAAATGTATTCCAAATCGCACAGCTTTGACATTTTCATGTGTCCTAAGTTCTTGTTCTGCCTAAAGGCTTTTTTTTTAATGCAGCACCAGTTCCTCTGAAATTTCGGACCATCGCAGAATGGTATTGCGTGTAGGAACCCTCTTACGTGATCTAATCTGGTTTTAACGAAACCTTTCTCAGCCACTGAAATACCACTTTTGACAAATGTCTCTACAACAAAGGCTTATTTCGGTCCCTTGTTGGTATCATCGTTTGTTGGAGTATGTTGCTAGGAATTCCAGGGGTTCTTCTTCAGAAGCCTTTGGTTTTCTCTTCAAAGCTCTAATTCGTTCATTGCCTTCTTTAGCTGACCGCAGGCTTACAGCTGATTCGGCTTTGTTCAATAAACTCTTAGAAGGCAATTTTGACTGCTTATAAATCTTGAAACTGATCAGATTTGATTGTCATCACAGTCGTCAAAATTATACTGATTATACCCCATCAACCGAATGATGAGGCAACAAAATTGTTGCTCATAGATATCTGCTTAACCCAAACTATATTTTTCTTTTACATTTTCTAATCATATTTTTATCTATTATTTCTTTAAAAAGGCTTGTCCTGTAAAGACCCAATTATTATTATTTTTTTTTTTTTTAAATCAAGATGCTCAGGGGTCCACGACACTAGTGTAACTAAAACCCCCTACCCTCTTCTGTTGGGAAGAAAATGACACCGATATCAATAATCTGCGACCGATAAGTTATGACTTGGTAGGGAACATGTAAAACTCGTTAGGTTATTCTGGCGCACCCTGTGCAAATGTTATTATGGATATCCGCACCAATTGCTTGATGAGCGGTCTACATAGTAAAAATGCGGTTTTCTGCAAGTAGCCTTAACCAATATACCTTAACCAATTACATAAATATTTTTATTTTGTAGGAATTGGCATTGACAGCAAGTCCTGTATACTCTCCCATGCAGTTCTTGTAATGAGTTTAACTCAAAATCAACTTTTTCACCGAATTCTGAGTCCGAAAAGTTATGCAAACTTAGATGGATTTGAAATAAACGAAAAGCTTGGCTGGAATTCATGTATTAGAGGCCGAAATGATGCCTAGAATAATACTGCTTATTTATACTGCTCGAATGAGACTAACGAGTCCCTTTAGCCAAGCAGTAAGCTTGTACTATTATTGTGGTCAAATTCTCAATTAGTTGAGAGGATAAAATCCTACCTTGGCTGGGTTTCGAACCCGCGACCTCCTGATTACCAGGCAAGCGCTTGACCACTGAGCTACCACGGCAGGTCAATAGACAAGAAGTTGTTACTGTTGTTGCTCTCAAGATCTGTTTTTACTTAAATTGCATTTATTTCCATTATTCTGTTCTACGTCTTCCGACTCATTCATCCAAATCCTCATTATCTGAACGTCTGTGTGCGAGTTTCCTATACTCGGGGGATTATATCGAAAATAAAAACTTTCTTTTTCCTTTTTTTTTCATTAAAGTTATATTTTGCGCTGCTCCCCACTGAAGTTCTTTTCTTGTTTTTGTTTCCACAATCCAACAGATTTACTAATGATGTTGACAAAATATTTCAGGGAGAAATTCGAACCTAAAGGTGCCATGTTTGGCCAAAGCAGTGTATTTTGGTATTGCTATGGCTTTCATTCATTCATTCGTGACAACTTCAGTGCAGAAGGTTGTCATTAGTTTTCAATTTTCCTTCTCGACTGTTCTCGGTCTTCTGTCATTTGTTATACTTCTTCACATCGGTCAACTGTTCTCGGTCTTCTGTCATTTGTTATACTTCGTCACATCAGTCATCCACGTTCTCCTCTGTCTCGACCTCCTTCAATTTTCCTTCTCCACTGTTCTCGGTCTTCTGTCATTTGTTATACTTCTTCATATCAGTCATCCACGTTCTCCTCTATCTTGACCTCTTTCAATTTTCCTTCTCCACTGTTCTCGGTCTTCTGTCATTTGTTATACTTCGTCACATCGGTCATCCACGTTCTCCTGTCTCGACCCCCTTTAATATTTTAATTAGGAGAGACTTATTCGATCCTCCTAAGATGTGTCCGGTGTAACTTCCTCTTTTTTACTGTGGTTAATAGTCGACAAATTAAAGAATAATAGAATAAAAACTTAGTTCTGCTGATTTTCATTCTTTTACGCACCAAACGATCGACGTGCGTTTTGAATTTATATAAAGACGTTTCCGGCACGTTAGCTAACGTGCCGGAGAGAGACATGGGACATAGACTATTTATAAAGGACATGCCTTTAACGCTGAGATCGTTATCGCTATAGTAATGTAAGTGCGCACAATGCAACACATTTTTGTCATTGATGATATCAATGCTGAATTCAAGGAAGGAAACAATTTTCCATCAATGAAAACCAAAGAAATATTTTTGGAACGTGCAAAGCCTTTTATTACTGCGATCTACAATATTTTTTGGTGACTGTTAATCAAAAAGAGATCGAACTCCCTGATGAAGGTTAGGATTCCCCTAGGAATGATTACTTTGACTTCTCATCCTTGAGAAGTGTTTCAAACTTTTAAAAGGGGCTGCACTTCATTTGCATTTCTGATGTCTCCGGTACCTCTTTATAGAGACGGTATGTAGGCTCTTCGGTTATGCCCATCTTGTTAATATGATAGTTGAGGCTACAATGACCTGTGAGGAGGGTCGTGAGTGTCCCCAGTTCCTCTATACTGAGACAGACAGAACCTTTCTTTTGGGCGAACAAGTTATGAATATCTTCGCCTGTCCGGAGTGTCAGTCCATTGTTAAACTTTCATTTGGTCTTCCCAGTGTTTTGATTTCCATTTGTAGATGGCTTCGTGATACGCCACAAAATGATTCGTTACCAACAAGACTACAACAGTGGTGTAAGATGACAAAAGACAGTACGAAATTTTCAATATCCGAAAGTCCGATTATTATCGATGTGTTTGATAATGTCTAAAATGATTTCCATTTCAGGACAGATTAAATGAAATATTAGCATGCAGGGCACCACGAATTATGTCGACCACTCCAATATAATTACAATTGTAATCTCCGCCCCTATCACGGCAAACCCCAAGAATTAATTAGATTCACTTAGTGAGTTTTTAAGTATTTAATCATTTGAGTTTTTGAATGCCTATCCTGAATTTAGTTTCTGGGGAACAATGCTAGAAATAACAGCAGTAATAGCGGACATAAGTATGAAGACAGCGGTTCGCTTTTAAATAACAAACAAAGAACAACTTTAGTGCTGAAATCCTACTTTTAATACATTGAGGGCATTGCAACATTAACTTTTCTTAAGCTTACTAGTTCCTCTACACAAGCGGAGGAGCTACATGACTAAGCAAATACCTTCCCAATGTAAGCCGCTATTAAACAACCTGAATAACTTGTTAAGCTAAAAGTACAAAAGGGAACCTTTTTATCTTTTTTTTTATATAAAAAAATGCCCAAAGCAAAGTGGTAGCAATTGATTTTTTTTTTTATAAAAAAATGCCCAAAGCAAAGTGGTAGCAATTGTATTTAGTTTCGGACCTTTTCATATCATTGTTTATGGATTTCTAAGAAAGCTTTCTCGATAAAAATGGGATGGGCAAAGATTGGACGAATATATAGAATGTGATTCATCAAGTGAACGATTTTAGATAGTGCTTCATCAAGTGAACGATTCTCCATCCAAAAGTGCTGTACATTTATTATGTGTTTCATCAAGTGAACGATTCCACAAAAGTGCTGTACATTTATAATGTGTTTCATCAAGTGAACGATTCTCCAAAAGTGCTGTACATTTAGAATGTGTTTCATCAAGTGAACGATTCTCCAAAAGTGCTGTACATTTAGATTGTGTTTCATCAAATGAACGATTCTCCAAAAGTGCTGTACATTTAGAATGTGTTTCATCAAGTGAACGATTCTCCAAAAGTGCTGTACATTTATAATGTGTTTCATCAAGTGAACGATTCTCCAAAAGTGCTGTACATTTAGATTGTGTTTCATCAAATGAACGATTCTCCAAAAATGCTGTGCATTTATAATGTGTTTCATCAAGTGAACGATTCTACAAAAGAGCTGTACATTTATAATGTGTTTCATCAATAGAATGTGTTTCATCAAATGAACGATACTCCAAAAGCGCTGTTCAGTAATTGAATAAAATAAAATAGGTTCACCAATCCTGATTCAGTTCAAAAATCATAAAATTGTTTCTGACTAGATAACAATATTATATTATCACACAAGAAGAGATTGGTAAATACTGAACTGAACGAATGAACATTTACTGTTCAGTAATTGAACAAGTGCATTTATTAGAATAGGTTCACCAATCCAAAAGAAGTATTTTCTTTGTAACATTATTATAATCTGAATGGTCATGGTCATAAGGATTGAACATTGAATACGGTCATTAAAATATTAAAAGAATCGCATTAACTTTAAGTTCAGACTTACACTTGGCCAGCGACTATGGCACGTTGAATACACCGGTTCCCGTTAGATCACTGAAGGTAAGGTATGTCCAGCGAGGGTTTAGCAAGTGGGTGTTCACGTATAGGTTCACGCCCTCGTGATGCTGGCTATTTTTCCGGCCCACTCCCGGATGTGTGAGGTCAATGTGGGTAGCTGGTGTGTATAAGTTTCGAGCCAATGCAGGGTAAAACCCCCGTCTCCAGTGACCTCTCAATAGATGATGAAGAGACGATAAGCCAAAAAAAAAAGTTACACTCATACAGCGTGTGCCAGAATAGGCGAAATTTTTGAACTTTGAAAAGCCCTAGGGATAGGACAGGGGCATCAGTTTCGAGACGTTTTTTTATTTGACTTTTAGATTCTATGTAACTTGAAACGTAATAGATAAAATTTTGATGGGGGGGGGGGGGTNCCCTTAGATGGGGGGGGGGGTATTTCGTGACCAAAGGTTATTAATTATAAACCAAAAGTACACATTAGAATGTCAGTGCTTCAATATAAACAATTACAAACAATCAACTTGTGTCAATTGAGAGAGTAGGGTTGCTTCAACAAACTCCAAACTTAACGTGACTTTAATTTGTCCAAGACTGTCTCCAAATGGCACAGAGCTTCCATTCAGAGTAATGATCAGGTAATGGACGGAACGCTTTATGGCTTTAAGTCAGTCCGCAGGGATTATGTATATCTTTTCGAGGTTAAACTTTAATGTTTAATCTTATTTTCCCTTTCCCTTTTTTTGCTTTCCTTATCCTATAAAAAGAAGAAAGTATAGTATAATGGGGTAAAATTTTTATGCCGGGTTTTCAAGGACAAAAATACGTATTGAGATTCCAGAGTCCAGAGCCATGAGCCAAAATCAACTATATCCTTATGACATATTAAGTCTATTCAAAATACACACACACACATTGTGTGTATTCAAAATTAATTTTATGCGTGGAATGCACCACGGTCTACGTCACCTTTACATGAAATTTTAATATACCAATTTTTTTTCGTTTTTCAGCGTTATTGACGGAAACTGCTGCCTAAAGGTAAGTTACGACTTAAAATGTCAATTTTATGTAGTAGATAAGTCACGAAACTCTAATCGAATCTAAAATTTTGCACTTTTGTCCGTTTTCCACGTTTTCCGTAGTACCAGAGACTTGGAATTTGGTAAATATGCCAAATATTGACCAGATTCCAATTGTGTATTTACAAATACACAAAAAATATGTGAAATCCTATAATGCATGAGTCATAGAGTTACAAACAGACAGACACCCGCACCAATGTCTGAAACTCGAGATTTGGACTCTGGGAACCTCAAAACGTGTTTTGCCATTGAAAACTCGACATCGAAATTTTCTGCCCAATACATTCTTTCATATAGAAGTAAAGGAGGTGATTTTTTTTTATGGTGAAATTTTTCGTCGTTAAATAATGACAAAGTGACTGTCTGTACATTTGGCCTTAAAGTAATTTATTTTCAATCCCCTTCATAGCTTTTGCTTATTCAATTTTGCCAACATTTAAATCGGGCTAACACTACCCCCAAGTTTATCTCTTTATAAGATGTAGGGAAGTCTATATAATTCACAGCAACCACTAAGGTACAAAGAAGGAAAATTTAATTTTCTTTTTCAAAAAGACTTATTTTTACCGAACGAACCTTAACTTCATTTTAATTATACAGGGTGAATCTCTCCAGTATTTTAAATTAATTCATCATAAGAAGTGAGATCTAGTTTTAACAACACGATTCTTGGACCGAACTTTCGTACGGATTTTTACTATGTTCACAAAATTTGCTGATTGTTAGATATTACTGGGCCAGGGCCTCATGGTGGCCACCTATAAAAGACTCATTGTAAGAAATCATCAAAGATTTCGCTAATTTTAGTCTTCCGTGTAGAGATGGTTTGGGATTTTGTTTTCACAGGACCTGGAAACTCCAAAAGAATTTATGAGTTGTGGAAAATGGAAGTCCTACATGTATTCAATTACATTCGCAAAAACAACTTTCGCACTGACAAATGAATCGATATCATCAAAGAATCAATATATCGATATAAAAAGATTTTTTTAAAAAAAAAATCAAAATATTCTTGGAAAATCAAAAATGACACCATTAGGAAAAGCGGCTACAAAAATAATTTTCTAACACCCTGAATGTGATTTACATGTGAAGTGATTCAATTATTATATTTGCCTGTCGATGTCGTATATACATATAAAGAACTTTTTTAATGATGTCCTTTTCTTGCCTTTGTTCAACACTATTTTATAGGCCTTTTTTCTTCAATATTTTTCTGTCACTTTTACATCCTTAAGAACTTCTTTTGTTCGTTTCTTTTTGTGTAGCTCTCTTATTTATGCGCCTCTACTTGGATTGTGTTAGGGGGGATGGGATACGTATTGTCAAATGTGTGCATGGGTAACTTGGAATATAGAATTATTTCTCCCGTTGGATTTCAATTTCAGTGACCAATAATAATTTTTCGTTCGAATAGGCTTATCCCTTAACAAACGTATATTCACTATACATAACAAACGATGTACAGCATCGATTGCACGTTGAACCAGTTTTCGTTAAATAACAAAAGTTAAGCAACGTCCAGCGAGCTTTTACTAAGTGAGTGACAAAGTAGTTTTCAGCTATCGTACTGTTATTATCGAACCAGCCCAGGGCCCAGGCTGGTCGAGGTCAATGATTGGTTGCAATTTTCCAGATAATGAAGTAAAAAAAACGTCTCGAATTAGCTTAGAAAAAAGTTAAATGACAAATGTGCAACTTATAGCGGACGACATGCACTGACAGATTTATAGATTCGGCGTCAAGACAGTTGTCAGGCCAGCGTTAATGCACTGTTCGGGCACCTGAACAATAACAAAACCAAACGGGAGAAAGTTGGAGGTAGCAGAAAAGACAACGTAGTGCTGGGTGTTTGGGATACAGTGAGAAATAAATAGAGTGAAAGTAGGACCATTGGGGAAGAATATTCAAAAGAGCGGATTGACGTGGTTTGGATATACATATAAAGTAGAGGTTCCCAAACTGGGGGTGTGAGGGAAAGCCAAAGGGGGGTGCGAGATCAGTTGAATTATTATCATTTAGTTGAAATATATGGACCTAGACAATTGTTTTACAAAGATAATTTTATTGAACATGATGATGTTTAGAAAATTTGAATGAAATAGCATTCAGCAACACATTAGCATTTTCATTGAGATATCATTCGGCAACACATTAGCGTTTTGAATGAAATAGAATTCGGAAACACCCATACCCATTCATAATTTATAATGTAAAGGAGAGAGGGCGTGGGAGGCTTTCATTTCAAGAAAAAGGGGGCGTGACACCAAAAACTTTGGAAACCCCTGATAAAGAGAGAAGGAATGAGAATCATATTGGGAACAGAGAAGAGACTTTGAGAATAGAGGGAAGAAGAAAAATAGTTAGACCAAAACTAAAATGGAAAGACAAGGTTTAAGTGGAGGTCTTAAAGAGAGTGGTAATATTAGATAAAGACCTTTGGTGAAGTAGAATCAAGGAAGTAACACGGACCGCACACAAAATAAGGTAAAGGTGCAGTAAGGCCGAAAATTATTAAAAACTAGCTGCTTCGCCCGTGCTTCGCTACGGCCTATAGTTTGACGCCTTAGAGACATGACCGTTCCCGTGCTAATAGTATTCTATGATTCATTTTCAAAAATCGAAAAAACGACCATAACTCGAAAACGGTTGGACCGTTTTTTGCAAACTATGTTCCAAATTAAGGTTAAAAAGACCACCTAAAACTTTCTCGCTTTGAGTTGATATGTTGTCGCGACAAAATTTAAGATATCGGATAATGACCGGCTAAATTCGGTCAAAAATCGAAAAATCGGCCGTAACTCAAAAACGGTTCGACATTTTTGCATTCTGGGGTTCTAGCCTATGGTTTGGGGGTGGTCCTTTCTTATCAATTTTTCGATATCTCTAACCGTTTTGGCTAAACAATTAGTGATACATACATACACATACATACATATATTTATCGTTACATTGAGTTTTATTATTTTAGATAGACAATTGCTGGGTTTCTGTGTTATAACTGCCGCTAATATACTCCCACAACATTCCTGATTAATGTTCTACGCCTCTACAATACCATCTCTCTTCCTAAATAAGGAGAAAGCTGTCTAAAAAGACATCGTCAACTTTCAGTAACACCAAATGACAGCTTTTGTATCTTCATTTGTAATTGAATTACATTCTCTTCCCTTCTGTGGATCTGACTGACTTATGGAAAACATATTTTAGCGAAAATGAAGCACAATAATCAGCAGGTCGATGGTTGCTAGGCTTCTCATGGAATGCTGCTCTGTATTGATTTCTATCTTCAGAAATGGATTTTATTTATGATATTCAACCAATCTTCAACATGAGACAAGCACAATCCTCCTGGTCGACCTCTTGTTGTTCGAAGATTCTCATTACTATCTATGACATCTGGCTACCTGAACTTAACATAAATGGCCTATGAACTTCAGTATTCTTTTTCTGATAATATTGAGAAGCTCTTAGGTAGGTTTACCAATCCTTCTCAAGATTTCTAAGTGTAGTATTCGAACTCTGCACCTAACCTTGAGCATACGACGGTTACGGTAGCAGCAATTCTGGAAGGAGATGATTACATTCATATCGTAACGATGGAAAAGACATAGGTTTGCAGGAGTCTAAGTTTTGTTTGCATGGATATGTTGCGCCGAACGATTTCTTACTGAATCCCGAAAGCGTTTTTGGCAATAGCAACATTTGTTTTGAAGCACAGTAATAATCCTTAATATTATGCTCCACTTGATTTGTCATGTCCTAAGGGACAAGACCGTTGTATTGTAATTTTATCAGGCACCTACTTGGGGGTTCGCTCACAACAAGTGACCAAAGTTTCATCGGTAATCGGATGGAAGCTAAGGGTACGTGCAGAGTGCAGGATGAAAGCAGAGCAGCGATGAATGAGGAAAGAGTGCGAGCAGAGAGCAACGAGTTGCACAGAGTGGGGGAACAAAGAGTCAAAGATGAGTTCGTTCTCTCCCCGACAGTTTCAGTGTATTGTACCAGTTAACAATGGACACAATGACAATGTGGTACCTCTTCACACGAGGGAAACGTAAGGGGTACATTTTATAAATCAATCACGTGGTACCACGGAGAATTTCACCGTTTGTCGAGCTACGGGAGGATTCTGTGAAGTTTAGGGAATACTTCCGCATGAGTATTGAGACTTTCGACTACTTGAACCGATTGTGGTGTTTGGGGTATTTTTCGTTCCACAAAGGTTTACGTTTGAACATTTCACTAATTAGTAGGTCCACATTCATTTTCGCGAAGGACAGGTAAATAAAATTATTCAACTTTAAAAATATATCTATTTCAAAAAATCTTGGGTGAAGAGCGAGTGGGAGCAGAGAAATAAAACTGGGGAGGTTTCACCGCTTTGCTCTTTGACTCGACGCACTGCTCGTTCATCGGGAACGCTCACACTCTGCGCACCCCAATTCAAAGAACACTATTTGTTTTCGACGCTTTCCTCGTTACTCGTTTCTCTTTGCTCTATGACCTGCACGCTGCACGTACCCTTAGACCATCAATGAACATAGATGATTAAGGCTCTGTATTATGAATGTTCTGCATATTTTATTCTATTAATTTAATACTATGATATACTGCAAATGAATGCCTGCACCAGAACAAAAAATATTTGAGTTCTCAATAT
>CM022878.1:5566364-5578158 GCA_012654025.1 Pachypsylla venusta | reverse complement strand
TAACTTCAGTGATCGAACGGGAACTGGTGTATTCAACGTGCCATAGACGCTGGCTAACATAAAGTGTACATTCCGGGTTAAAATGGGGTTTTACTATATTTTTGACCACATAGCACAAAGGTCAGACCAAATCTAGCACATTTAAAATAAGCTATTATAAAATAAGTGAACGCATATAAACACCAACAAGATTTTCTAGATTAGGGGGGGCTCTACCTAATCTACCATTATACCCTCGTCAGTTAATTACGTTTTATAATTACGCCCGCCCCGTCCACTGTAGGGCGTAGTAACCAGACAAAAGGAATTAAAATAGTGCCATTTTATATATTTTATGTAAATAAAACATGAGAAATTCATTTTTAAGAAATAATAATATTATGTTTCTACTAGTGTGAAACATGTACAGGGACACGCGGTTACCTTTTCAAAGCTGACCAAGGCAAATTGTTGTTGCTGTAACGGCCTGAGTTGGTTGAGGCGGTCGATTCGTAACCAGGAGGCTCTTGGTTTGAATAGTATATCCTTAATCTTTCGACACCTCGTCTTAATGGATTTAAATAAAGGTGGCTGTAATGATTGCAATTAGGGTCAATAGAAACTTGCAACCACTTTGATAATAATAAAGGTAAGTTTACCCAAAATGCTTACAAAAAGCTCTCTTGAGGCTTAGTTAGGGCCCACGAATGTTATACCACATTTTAACAATCGTGTTCACAAACTTCGTCCAGTTTGACCGAGCTAAACTACTGGTNAATTTGGCCGTAACTCGAAATTCGGCTTGACATATTTTAGTTCTGATAATTTTCCTGGGGTCGTAGATCATGATTTTGGCGGGGGGTCCATTTCCATAAATTTTTCTGATTTTATATATTAAGAAGATAACATTTGAGTCCTCAAAATGCTGCTCCGCGTGCTCTTATCTCAGAAACTGGGGCGCGTGTGATGAATTGTTAATTTAGATTAGAATTTCTAAAAAATAGAACTATACAGTCTAATCTTCTGCTTTGACCTCACCTTTCTCAATTCTATTTGGGGTCGGCGTTGCCTTACCTATTTCTATCATGCCACAATATTCTGTTCAGTTGCTGTTAACCTTTCCCTGTCACCTAATGCAACTGCCTTGCTTACGTTCGGTGGCTACATTTAGAACCCTATATTCTACCTTCACCATAAATACTTATTAATGTAGCGAACCATGTTAATGCTGTATTCATAATGAAGGTCCCAAACAAAGGATGTACGGTTTCCTATTCTGTCAGTACTATCTTTCATTACGCTATCCTTATTTATCTGCCCTTAACATAATAAGCTTTGGACTGCATAAAAGCTTAAACTAAACCCATGATGACTTATGCTGAAAAATCACGAATGTAGAAAACACTTTCTACTTACTTATTATTTGAATTAAAAATTGAAAAGGAGATTTCTCATGGCTTTCTTGTTTTTTATAGTAGTTCGGTGGAACGAGTTTCTAAAGCAATATATACGTTTGGAGCGAGTAGCCACTGAACAGAAGGTTGTGACATGGTAGAATTAAGGAAAGCAACGCCGACCCCAAATAGAATTGGGAAAAGGTTAAAGAAGAAGAATGAATGTTATTCATACCAAAATTTCATCGAAGAATCAGGTATTTGTTAAATATCGTGGTACAAACAAACCAATACATAAATTGTCCTGTTAAAACTAGACCTCACATCTTTCGGTTACCAAATTACGATAGGTGTTTATGTAAGCATGACCGTTTACATTCAGTTAAAAATCGGTCAACGCTAAGTGGCAAAAGTTCCCATCAGGACGTACGGCGCGGCGGAGAAACGGATTTTTTTTTATTTTTATTCTACGTAACTTGAAAGGTAAAAAATCATTTGTTGAGGGGGGTCGTGACGATTCTAAAGGTTCATTATTGAGAATAATAAACCAGAGGTCTTTTATACAGAAAATGATAACATTCTGGCCTCAAATCTTACAAAAATGAGGAAGCAGAGGTATTTTAATGTGAAAGCATTTTCTATGAAATTTATAAAACGTAAAACAAAAATACTTTTACATAATGTCATCTATGTTTGTGGCATAATAAAAAAGAAAAAACTTTTTTCCTAGTACGGAACTCTACAAGGAGTTCAGGGTGGCGCAACAGTTCGATTTTCTTTTTAAATAACTTTCTTTTAAGTAAACATAAATGATTCAGCATTTATTTATTTGAAAGGTCACAATTTAACTATACGAACACAATGCAGGAAATTGATTTTCAGCAGACAGACAGAAAAAAGTAGGAATGTTGTGAATACATTCCTGTTGTGGTTTTAGGTGGTGACGGTGCTAAACCCGTGTAAATACAGAAGGTTTGGTGATAGAAAGGGCACAGATGAAAAGTCACCATAGCAAAATTCAGTTTCCATGGATACTGTGAGAGGCAAACGAGGGTTACGATGCCAGAAAAGGGTACAACTTACGAATGTAGGCACAGCAAGATCAATCCCAAATTATAGATTTGGTGACATTAAAGAAAAAGAAGAAGAAAGGAGAAGTTGACAAAAGCTGAACAAGTGTAATTGAAAATCTCAAAATTTACTGATCGGAAACCTTTGCGGTATTTCTATTTTTATCTCATTTGGCTACCAAACAAAGCTAAAGAGACAGCTAAAGAGAGTAGGCACAGAATGAAGGAAGGTAACGCCGACCCTAAATAGTATTAGGAAAAGGTGAAGTAAGAGTCCGACATAGGAAAGGTAAATTAATTGATTTGAAAATAAAAGCTTTTCAATTTTAATTTATTTCCAAGCTGAAAATTAATTGGACCTAGTTTTGTCATTTATCCAACACATTTTTCTCTCTTTTTTGTAGGGGTCTGTAAATGAACCACTTACTAAGCAAGCCTATGCGATATTTGTGTTTTCTGACGCCTCGGGGTAACCAATTAGGGGTAGTAATTTCATTAGTTCTGAATTATTGTGGGATTACTTTCAGTAATAATAAAAATATCCAAAGGATCTAGCATTTTTATCTGTTCCTCTCTATGATTCTTATACGAGTATTCTTATATCCTACAAATAAATGACTGATGGTGACTTTTCGGTGCACAATAAAATCCCGAATGGGACCTACATTACAAATTTTATCAAAATCGGTGAACGCCAATTAGCAAAAGGAACAATTTTTATGCATCTGGGAAACGACGAGCCGAAGCCAGAAAGCCCTNACTAGCAATATAGGAATCGTAGCGAAGCACGGGCGAAACAGCTAGTAGGTACATATTAGATACAAACATATACAAATTTCTGATTTATATATTAAGAAGATGGGTTGAGTAACCTTTAAAAGCGACTAGAATGACTATAAAGTGTAAGACTATTTGTGAGTATAAGGTATGTAGGTATTTGCTTTAAAGTTTTGAGGTTCTCCAAAGTTTACTAACTGAAATTGTTTGAATCCTGTCGTTAACCGATACGTTTCAAAATAGACACCCATTCAATTTGTCACAACTCACAAAACATTCTTGGAAAATTATATTAAATTCTGTGCTCTAACCACAAACTCCTTCTCTTGTTCTATAATTAGTTTCACGAAGCAAGAACTCATTTTCCTATTTCCCATAACAAGCCCCTATATTGTTAATGATAAAAACGTACAGAATATCTTTAACAAAAGCCACATCACAGTGTAAAACTAATTAGTGCAGACAAATCCAGTTGCAGCTAATATGAACATTTTCTTTCTACCCTAATTAATAATTGTGTAAAAACCTAAAAATTAAAGGTATCTTCTAATGTAAAACCAGCATTTGATGCAAATTATATTAGGACAAGGAAGAGGCAAGTATTTCAACATCTAGACAGGGTAACATAATATGATACCCAACCCTTCCACCACTATCACTCTGGCGACCAGAGAAATTGCATATTTTACAAATTTTGTTCGTATGAAGTTCGAAGACACCCAAATATTTCGCCGGAAACGCTATACGCACTTTTCTGATAGCAAAGCACACATCAACTATGTTCTTATGGGAGTCCGAAGACACTTAATTGTCATATTATAAAGCATGTTCATTAATTTCAGTGATTTCATGTATAGTTTTTCATAAGAACACTTTGAAAAACAAAACGTCATTCAATTTCTAGTTCTGAAAGGAGATCAAGCTAGATTATAGTTAACTGAGATTCAAAAAATAGTAAGTAATCGATAATCGGATATACGGCTGTCAGCTGTCAGAGAGCACCGTTAATGCACACACACACTAGGTACAACAACCCACCCCACCAATCTATAGATTTTATATGAACTTATTTTGCCATAATCTGATAAGTGCATTTTCTCTAAATATCTGAGTTTCCAAGAATTATCACTTCAGGTAAAATCAGAACTTTCAGTATTACCAGGAGTTCCCCGTATTTTCTTATTACTGATGCTCCAATTTATTTCACTTCAAATATTAATCCTTGTACTTCCATTTCTCCTAAAAATTAGTGATTGGTAAGAACCGATCACTCCTAGGATTCGTTCTACAGTTCAAGTGATCTGCTCTGAAATATAAGTTCATCGTTCTTCTTTAATGTTCATTTTAGTCTTCACTCATTAGTTCACTCCCTTATTACTTTTGGCTTTCTTTAAACTTGGTTTTTTAGGATTTATATTTTAAATTTTTGATTGATTGTATTTGAATGAAGTTCAAGGATTTATTTATACAGGGTGTCTCAAAAAGAGGGACGGAGCACAATATCTTGAGCACGGTTTCAAATTTAGGAAGCAGTAAATGAGAAGGTATATCAAGTGACACCTTGTATTAAAAGTCTCGTTAATACGAGTTCAATACAGAAAACCAGATCTCTCTAGGATCTACCGTTCACGAATTACAGGGTGGAACATGTGACATGAACCCTTGCGGCCGCACCGAAATGGTAGGTAAAACCTTATTTATATCTTATACTTATTTATACTTTATTTTTATACCTTATTTATAAAAATTTATACTTTATTTATACTTATTACTAGGCATTTTTGCCTAAAAATATAGTTGTCTCGCTCACTTTGACCGCAGAGATCATCTTGTTGGAACACTATTTTTTTACTAAATTACTTATTTGGGATCAGGAAAACTTATTTCTAGGCATTTTTTACTACCATTTCGGTGCGGCCGCAAAGGTTCATTGTCACATTTTCCACCCTGTAATTCGTGAACGGTAGATCCTAGAGAACTCTGTAATGAAGTCGTATTAACGAGACCTTCAAAACAAGGTATCACTTGAAATACCTTCTCATTTAAGATTTTGAAGCCAGTCGGTGGCCAGCCTAAACGGCTGGCCGAGGCCAAACAATTTTTAGTCTAAAATTAATCCCCCTAAAATTTAAGGGATAAATGTTTTTGCGTTTTCTTATATTTTCAGCCATTCTCGAGATACGGGGGGTGGGGTGAGACTTTATAGACACCCTGTATAATGTGCTCAATTTTATTTATATTGAATAATCTTTTGTACACTGAAAGATAATTGAGTTTTTCCATCAATTTATTCAATCGAAAATCACCCAATTCATAATCATTCAAGCCATGACACACATAAGAAAAAATATACAGTTAAATGCAGTCGGTCACAGGCTGTCGCGTTAATGCCATAATTCTACATAATGATATTCAAATAATCTATAAGTCCTAAATTTTAATTGTGAAGGTTATCTGACGTGTTTTTATATTAATAACACATTCCTGGAATATTGGCTTTATTCTCAATTCCTCAAAAAAGGTATTAACACAAAATCAAATCTGATAGCAAAATTCGGCCCTCTGTGATCTGCTGTTCTGGGATGATAAAACAGGCCAGTTTAAACTATAAAAAGTAAATTGCAATGCGAAACTAGTGCTATAGAGGTTCGGCAAAGGGAGCCAAACTTCCCTCTGACAGTATATAAATTTCCATTTAAATATTTATGAGAATTTTAAATGTTTGCAGCAAAAGCTAACACGCTTTGAGTTTCTCACGTCAAATAACTTTTCTTCTTTTACAATGTCATAAAAATCCTTTTTTTGGCTTAACGTCTCTTTAAAATCTATTGGTCATTTGATGGAAACTTATAAGACAGATTATTGACCTCACCCAGCTAAGGTTGGACCTGAAAAATAGCCAGCATAACGACGGGCTCGAATTTACGTTAACACGCACTTGATATAACCTCTTATAAAACGAATCGTTCACTTGAACTACAATGTTCAAGTGAACTTCATTAGAATGATCCATCATTCACTCACTTCGGTTCTACAAATCGTACACTTGAACGATTCGTTCATTAGAATGATCCATCATTCACTCACTTCGGTTCTAACAAGTTTTCCTTCTTCTTTCTAAATTGGATTTGAAACATTATTTTCTTATTTTCTTCCTTTTTCTTGGAAATGTATAATCCCACTGATTCCAGATCACAAATTTCTAGAGAAGTTCGTTTATCATCTGAAATCTCTTCTTCTTTTCCTGTGGAATTATTTTCTTTGAGTATAAAGTACTATTTCCACTAGTCCGATATTCACCGACACGACACGACAAGGCGTACAGCGGACTAACGATTTTGTTTTTTTTTTCTTCTTAATTTATACTTTGATACGTGAGTTTTTTTTTCGAGGTGATTCCAAATGCTCATTATATAAACTAAAATCCATTATGTAGCCAGCGTCTAAAGCACGTTGAATACACCAGTTCCCGTTAGATCATTGAAGTTAAACGACGTCCAACAAGGTTTTACTATGTGGGTGTCCTCGTCAGTTCGGGCCCTCGTGATGCTGACTTTTTTCCGGCCTAACCAATGTGGGTAGCTGGTTTGCAAGTTTCCAGCGAATGGAGGGTAAAACCCCCGTCTTGAATGACCAATAAATGTTAAAAAGACGTTAAGCCAAATTAAAAAAAAAAGTATTCTGTGTTGGAATGGACGTGTTCTACCTAGCTCGTCATTCTCGTTTACCTTGTAAAAGTCAATGTTTTAGATTATCAGATAATTATAGTAATTATTCTACAATGTAATCGACCCTCTTGAAAGCAAATAAAAGCTAAAATAGTATCAAAGGATTTACCAAGTAGCAGACGCTAACAGTCCGTGGGCTGCGCATTGTTTTTAATTCTACGAAAACAAAGTTCAAAGTTCATTTTAGATAAATTAATTTTACCAACTAATTAGCTGTGCGTATACCCGAACTTCGTTTCGAGAAGATCAGAGAGAGAAAAATGAGAATTAAAAGTGAATTTTAGATTAGTAGGAATTCATATCAGCGCGGGGGGGGTGGTGTNAATGTAGCCACCGAGGGGAGCGAGCCAGCTACATTAGGTTACGGTCCTAAGCCAGTGTAAATACAGGAGGTTGGGTGTTAGGAGGGTCATACTGTACTGTCTTTGAAAAACTCTGCCCCAAACCAATGATTAAAGAACATCTGCCAATAAAGAGACGTTAAGCCAAATTAAAAAAAAATATGGTTTTTATACTTTTTCTCCACTCTGCTGATCCTGGCGATTATAAAAGTACACTAAATGGCATAGCACATATCTTTTCATATCAGCAATTGCTTCATCTGCGCACTCCCATAAGAACATGTGTATTTGTTTTTCCTTTCATATATGCAAAGATTAGTGCTATGTAATAAGATGATTGAGTAAAATGTAAATGTAGAGTAAGGACACAGGTTTAATAAGAGTAATAATAAACTCTTAAATTTTCGGACAAATGAATTTTTTTTGTACACATTATTGAATGAAAAATTATAAATGGAAAAGAAGAAGAATTAGAAAGAATTCAGAAGAAGAAGAAGGAGAGTAAGAATTATGAAAAGAGATAGTTTAGCTATGAAAAAAAAAAACGTTAATCTGGTAATGTCATGCCACCACTGGTCGCTACTAGCCTTAAAGTAGCTATTCAAGCCCTCGCGAGGCTGAGTACATAACGAAATGACAAACATAAACCGAAAAATCGACCCCGCTGTGAATTGAACCGGGGTCTCCCACGTGCAATGTGGATACCCCAAAGAAATAAGCGAACAAGAAATAGATCTACAGAGCAGTAAACAAAAGCCTGCCGATCCATATCCGCCATCCTTAACAAGCCTTATATTGTTATACTAGCTGTTTCGCCCGTGCTTCGCTACGGTATTTATATTGCGAGTTTTGTTTTTTCAAGGACAATGCAAATTGGGGGTATATATTGGTTTGTGCCCAGCCTGTATATTGCAACCTTTAAAACCCAACATTTAAACGTTTTGCCAGGCGACATGCCTCGGCCATTCTCACTATTAGTATTTTCTAAATTTTATTTTACCCGTTCGAAAGTGTAACTCTGGAATGGCTGGCCATATCTTTGAAGAAAATATCCTAAAATAAGAAATAAATGGCCACCTAAAACTTTCTCGCTTTGAGTTGATATGTTGTCGCGACAAATTTGAAGATATCGGACCGTGACTCGGATTTTGGTGAATAAATTATAAATTTGTTGACATATTTTTGTTCTGATAATTTTTCTGGGGTCGTAGATCATGTTTTGGGCGTGTCCATTCCCATCATTTTTTCGCTATCTGCTACCATTTGGGCTGTGGTATTGTAACAGACAACCCCTCATACATAGATACACACAAATTTCTGGTACACACATTTATATATTACATGCTGTTTTTTTACATTAAACCATTTGAGTAAGAGACTATATTCTGAAAATAAGATTGACCAAATCCTTAAAAAGCAGCAACTACTCAATAAAAAAACCGTCATATATATTTCTCTCTAATTTCCGGTGAATTTTCAAACAAATATCAAAAGCTTTGATGGTACTGACAGTCGAAATGTTTCGTTTCTATAACTTCCCTTTTATATTATCAATATTTCCTTTGACTGGATTTTTTCTGCTCCTTTAAGCTTTAAAAGGTCCTATATCCTTCCAACGATATAAAAAGAAGTCATTGGACAGTGTAAGATCTCTTTTTTGTATAGAAAAGTTTGCGTGTATTGATAGTTTGATACCAATAAGCTATTAAACTTTCTAAGTATGGTCGAATGGGGTTACATGGACATGTGAGGCTATTTGGGACTACATGGACATGTGAGGCTATTTGGGACTACAAGGACATGTGAGGCTATTTGGGACNCATTGCACGTTTGTCATCATCACGTAAGAATGATGAATTATGAACGTTTTCTTCCTAGTGGAACACAATAGTTCGTCACGAATTTGCGGTGCAAGAGAAGAGAATAGAACAAAACTTTTTTTAGCACTTAGGTCACTGGTTGTCCAAGTAACACCATGTCACCGTATTTGCTCTAACAGAAAGACTGACATATAGTTTTTCATCATTTTGTTTGAAGTAACATTTTGTCGGACTTGTAATTATGTCTGCATAAGAATTTGGAAATTGTTTTTTAAAGGTCAACAAGTCAAAAGATACATATATGTAAAAAGGACAAGGACCGTATTTCCTCTAACAGAAAGACTGACATATAGTTTTTCATCATTTTGTTTGAAGTAACATTTTGTCGGACGTGTAATTATGTCTGCATAAGAATTTGGAAATTGTTTTTTAAAGGTCAACAAGTCAAAAGATACATATATGTAAAAAGGACAACGAAAGAAGTATGCGAATTAAAGATACGATATAAAAATCATACTCAGATCAACATGGATTCAATTTTCAAATTAAATTCATACTATAAAATGCAATACAATTTTCAAATAAAAAATCATGCTCAGATAAGCAACAATACAATTTTTAAATAAAATTCATACGAAGATCAAATGCAATAAAATTTTCAAATGAAAAAACATTCGCAAATGACTACAATACAACTTCCAATTAAAATTCATCTTCTTTAACTTCACCCTTCCCAATTCTATTTTGGGTTTCAGTTGCTGAAGTTGCTCTCCTTAATTCCTCCAATGGCAAAACCTTTTGTTCGGTGCCTACTCTTTTAAGCTGTTTCCTGGCACTATAAACCTAACTTGCTTCTCACAGTATCAATAAAAACCGCATAGAAACTCGCTTTTTGCTGATGATCTCCCATCGTTGCTTTGATGTAGAGCTTTTTAAAAGCTTCCTAACACCAAAAATTCTGTATTTACATGGGCCTAGAACTGTCTCCTAATGAAGCTTGTTTGATCTCCTCGGTGGCTACATTTTTTCCTAAGAAAATTCATACTCAGATAAAATGTAATATAATTTTCAAATAAAAAATCATTTGCTGATAAAATACAATACAATTTTCAAAGTTCCTCAAATTCAAAAAAGTATATGTTCCTCGTATTCTAAAGAGAAGAATGTAAAATTAATTTCGCTTCAAATTACTATTTAAGAGGAAAAAGAGATAATTTGCAAAAGTCAAAAATTGTTGTTTTATCCAAAAGAAGTGCAGATTTCCAGAAGTATCAATTTCGGAAAGTTTGCAGTTCTTTCCTGTCAAGATTTATCCACAAAACTTTCATAAAAACAATGAAACTGACAAAGAAGTCAAAATGTTAAAATTCAAAATGTTTCAGCATGATTGCGTTTATGCTTATAAAACATCAGTATACCCAGTCGGTATACTGACTGATGATCAATGTAGGTCTACGATAGCTAAACATGGAAACTTGAATTTTGAAGATAGCTTCATTTTACTGAAAGCTAGTTCCTGCGAAACATGACGCTTTTTAGTACTATTTTTTTTCTAAAAAAAAAAAAAAAAAAAAAAAAAGGCCGAAAATGATGAACCCCTCAAAACAAATATAACTATTAAAACTTTAGCAGCATAGTACAAAGTATTACAGTAGCAGTCTCATCGCAAACGATGATGTAAATCGATATGTAGGTACGAAATAAGATTTCAACTGAAAGCGGTTGAGGCCAAAAATAATTCCTTTTTAGTCCAATATTTTTAAGGAAAACTAAAGGGGATAATAAAAAATTACTAGCTGGTCGATTCCCAGCCACTCATTTCTACTTCAAAACAGTATATCAACCTGGAGTAATGCGGCGACCNAAAAAAATGTATTATTTTTTGCCAGAAAAATAATAAACCCAGGTGTCACATTGGCAGAGTTTTTTTTCTTCTGGTGACAACTAAAAGTTTTGGCAGAAGACAACAATTTCTTGAAACCTCCATAAATCTGTACACCATTCAATTTGATGATGCCGCTTAATTCTCATCACGACTCAAGTTTTCGATCGATAGTGACTCTGACTCAAGTTTATTGCTAACTAATAACACGTCTTTCGGTCATAAGCTTGATGTCTACCTGTGATGTCACCACCTCATAGGCCGTCTAGTTCTTTTATGACTTTCTTTACTACCCTTGGTCTATTTATTATGTGCCCAAGAATATTATCAGATAGGAGAGGAACTGAAACGTGTTCCCAAGAATATTATCAGATAGGAGAGGAACTGGAACGTGTTCCAAAGAAAATTATGAGATAGGAGAGGAACTGAAACGTGTTCCCAAGAATATTATCAGATAGGAGAGGAACTGGAACGTGTTCCCAAGAATATTATGAGATAGGAATGTAACTGAAAAGTGTTGAAATGTGTTCCAAGGAATATTAAGAGATAGCAGAGGCACTGAAACTTGTTGCGGGGGAGTCAATATGGAGTAAGATGGCGAGAATATTAGGAACAGAACAAAATGTTAAGGAGGGAGGGATAAGTGTGAAGTCTTAAATATTACGGACAGGACAAAATGTTCAGGACGGAGAGATAAGTGTGAAGTCTTAAATATTACGGACAGGACAATATGTTAAGGACGGAGGGATAAATGTGAAGTCTTAAATATTACGAACAGGACAAAATGTTAAGGATGGAGAGAT
>CM022878.1:5554035-5564181 GCA_012654025.1 Pachypsylla venusta | reverse complement strand
CCTAACACCAAACCTTCTGTATTTACACGGACTTAGGACCGTCGCCTAATGAAGCTGACTTGCTCCCCTTTATTATATTTGTGTTAATACTCGTGTAGTTATATTGCAATGTTATGGTTCTGGGGGCTCAGTGCATTTTCAAACAAATTTGTATGTTTTAGGTTCATTATTACATGTTTACCGTTCCCTTAATAAACTTAATAACCATAAGCAAGATATATTAATTATTTGAAAAAATAATTAATTTCAATTTAAATTTCAGGCCGAGTTGTTATATTTACACTCTTATAGAAACATATTAAAACAAGTTTGGTCAAAATCGGACTAAAATTGGCAAATGTAACATAACGACTCCGTATTAGACTGTATTAGGTTGCATTACTGTAACGCGCTGATTTATGAAACTTTTTATCTAATGAGACAATTACTTATTTATTATTTTTATATTCAACTATTACTTTAATTAACTTGAAACTTGGTTCCATTTCCTTTATTATAATATTTTACTTCAAGAGGAAGACATTTTTCTTTTCTTTTTATCTAAAATTATTTTATTGTATATTTATTTTTTAAGAACAAAGTTAAATTTTTTTTTCTTTATTACTTGGCTAATTATTGTTAATTTTTTTGTTCTTGGCTAATTATTGTTTTAATCCAGACTAGGGATGGGTTAGTCATCCACGAGTCGACTCATGAGTCGACTCATCTTTTTGAAATGATTCGATTTAGTTGCGTATTGTATAGAGATAACATTTCATGATCTACATAATAGTTAAAAGAATCTCTCATTGTTTAGTGGTCACTGCACTAAACAATCTTGTACACGGAATACCCGGAATCGAATCCTGATCGATGCAATTCTTTATCTCTGTGAATTGAATGTTTCGGGGCCCACTCAGTCTCGTGAGGAGAAAGAGTAGCTATGAAGATAAGTAAGCAAATCGACGCCGTGCCAGTATTGTAGGTAGAGTTGAAAAATTCAAAGTAATTGGATATCAAAGCGTGACAATATATTATTAATTCTGCGTAATCTATCAAGGACTAAAATTTAAATGCTAGGCTAGGTAAGATCAATTTGATTTGTGATTTTCCATCGTATGGAGTGTAAAACCCCCGTCTCGAATGACCATAGAAACGTAAGGGTTATTACGAAGAAAACAAACAGTCATCAGACACCCTGAAGAGAATCAGGTAAACAATAGATTTCATAATAAGCACAATTGTCAAAAGCCACTTTCGGTATTTGGAGCCTTTTCACATTTCCGATTTGTCTGGAGTCTGTTTGTATTCTTCTTGTGGAAATGTTCTCAGTTCAATTCCTTATCTAATCATAATATATTTATTTTTTCCTCTTTTTATGAATTTATGCAAATTGCAAGTTTTTACCAACAAGAATCTATTCTTGTAGTACAAGAAAACAAACTAAAGTGTATGGAGATGGAGAACACGGACTAATATGGGATACGTTTTCAAAAATTTAAATTAGGAAAATAAATTTTTAGTCTTTTTTTTTTTTTTAATTTGGCTTAACGTCTCTTTAACATCTATTGGTCATTCAAGACGGGGTTTTTACCCTCCATTCGCTTGAAACTTGCAAACCAGCTACCCACATTGAACTCACCAAGCCTGGGTTGGGAAAAAAACCAACGATACTTGGTGTTCCCAAGCGGTCACCCATCCAAGTACTGACCGAACCCGACGTTGCTTAACTTCAGTGATCTGACGGGAACTGTTGTATTCAATGTGGTATGATCGTTGGCTACTCTTATAGTGTTAGAATCTTTTAAAGCTTAGGAAAAGTACCTTTGTATAAATTCAACTAATTAAATATATATATATAATGCAATAAGCTTTATTATACTCGTAGTAATAAATAAGTTCAATAAATTAACAACTAAAAAATACAACTTTAAATAAATTTATAACATTGGAAAAAAAAATAATAATGAATTTCGTGAGCAAAAAAATAGAATACATTGTTTGTGCCGATTAATAAAATTCTCCCCGGACTTGAATCTTGTTGAGAGTTGTATAAGTTGATGCGCAGTGAAACACGCTATTTTGCACTAAAAAATGGTACAAAGAAGTCCCCTAGATAAATATCTACATTAAAAATATTCCTTGTACTCCAAAAAGTAATTTTAAAAAGTTAAGAAATCTTAATATTATTATATCCTGATGATAAGTCATGTCAGGCGTATTCTAAAAAAAATACAGCTCTTATAACTTTACTGATGCGTTCTTTTGGAGCAAATTTGAGAGCAAATCTAATTAGGATACAAAGCAATTCCTTAGTATTAATCAATTTGAATACAAAACCATTTGAATTAAAAGTTATGAAATGTTAATATTAATTATTGATACTCTGATAAGTAGGTTTTATAAATAATACAGCTCCTTTAACTCTACTGATGCATTCTTTTTTGCAAAATTTAAAGCGATCCGGATTAGGATACAATCCCTTAACATTATAAAAGGTTTTGTATTCAGTGTAATGGAAGTGCCTTCTAGACAAATTTAGGTGGGTATCACTTCAAACAGTCCCTTAACATTATAAAAGGTTTTGTATTCAGTGTAATGGAAGAGCCTTCTAGCCAAATTTAGGTGGGTATCACTTCATGCCCCAAATTCCCCTATTTTGTTAAGAGAAAAAAAATAAGGAAGGAAGCGCAAGAGAAACTAAAGTGTATTGTTAAGAAAAATTCAGTAAATTCCGACTGTTTTTCTAATTAATACTTGAATTATGAATTTATTTAAACAATTCTTTAATTTTTGGTTTATTATTTTTAATATGAACCTTTTAGCGGTTTTCATTATTGCTGTCAAAAAGGAGAATGATAAGAGCTAGAGATTTGAAATTTTGTATGTATGTTATATTTAGGTCTCAGTTAGCTCCGAAATTTAGGGCCAGATTTGGAATCGTCACGAGAAACCCCCCTCAATTTTTTTGGGGGGGGGGTATTTTTTTGCCAGAAAAATAATAAACCCATGTGTCACATTGGCAGAGTTTTTTTAATTCATTTAAATAAATAAAAAAAATGGGGGGGGCGACAAATTGGTCCACTTTTGGTATATTATTGTGAACATTTGGAATCGTTAACACCGCCCTCAATTTTTACTCACGTCCACCACTGTCTTATCCAAATCAGTCGTCTTTTGCTAGACCACTGCATGCATTTTTACTACACTGAATCCAATTAAAATCCTTTTTCACAAGCCTTCTTTTTTAAATTTATAAAAGTTGAAAAGTTCCATCAAGCGGTACTCGTTTTTTTTTAAATCTCTGCTATGGTTTATTAATATTTTTAATTAGGCTTTTTATTTTTGCACTCCATGAATTCTCATTACAGCACTTTATCTATATTTAGGTATAAAACGAAAAGCCCAGTAAAATATACAGGGTGTAACATGTCAATCCTTTAACCATGTCCGAAAATAACCTATTTTTTCTCAATCATTTTGGTTGAACGTGTCTTTTATTTATCGAAAGTTTGAATATAATCTGATTTTCAGGGGGCGCAGATATGGGGCCACTTAGACTAAAAGCACTCAGACCTTTTCGGTCATCGCATAGATCTGAAAATTAATTGCTTTTTCAGAAAATGAATATCTTTTTCAACAAAATATACATTTGGAATAAGAGAAAAAACACTTCTCTAAAACTGGCAATTTTACTGCGCAAAAATCGTGTTCGCCAATCTACAGACTTTACTATTTATTCGATTTTGATTATTTGAAACTGGTCACCAATATTCCTTGAGGTCATGATTCGAGCCAAATTCTGGGGTCCATTTATGGGTTTTAAGGGGTCATTTTGGGGTGACCTTCTAGAACCCAAACCGCAAGCTCGATTTTTATGAAATTTAAATCAGATACTCTATGTAACATATTATCTTCAAATATTGGGACTCATGCTGCTTTCATCATCTGGGGGTCCTTTAGGGCACCAAACCCAAAATTCGGGTCTCCTCTCTAAAACTGGTAATTTCACTCCAATTTTGATGAAATTGTAAACAGATACTCTTTACAACATATTATCGACAAACGTTTTGGATCTCATGGGGCTATCTCCATGTGGCGGCTCTTTAGGGCTCCATAACTTAAATAAGAGCTGTGTCAACAGCCGAAGCCTGCCAAGTCTAATTAAATTAATATTTTATACTAAAGAGCTGTGACAACAGCTGAATGCCGCTAAAAATATTTTTTCTTACCATATATATAAAACTAGCTGAGTACCCGAACTTCGTTTCGAGAAGATGAGTTTATATATATAGATAGATAATAATATCTATGATCAATACAGAGCAGAGACAACAGTCGAACGTTGTCAATTTTAGTTGAAACAAGAAAGATAAAGTCTAGTATTTTTTTCCGTACCATTTTATCTAAATTGGAATTGAAAAATAATGACTTGATGCAAATGTTAACATATTTTCTAACTGAATAATTAGTTTCTGGATATTATTATCGTGGTTTTGCAAACTGTTGTATTCATTTTGTCTGCAATTTATATGTTAGCACAGTTACTAAAATATAAGAGCACTTAATATTTTATTCAAAACGGTGGTCTCGCATGGCCTCGCCACAAAATATTTGACTTGGTCGGAAACTTTTTTAAGAACCTTCGTATAGAATCTCACAGATATTTCGTCGCAATAACTTTAGTGGTTCTCTATATATCCGGAAAAAGGATTATCCAAAATAGTGGTCCCAAATGGTTCTGCCTACAGAATATATGATTTTTTGGTTACGGCCATGTGAGACCTCCATATTGGAAATATGATTTTGCACAAAATATATGTTTCTTTCCTAGGTCCTTGAAAAACAAAAATAGCAATATAATAATCTTAATGTACAAGGGTGAACTGAATTTAAAAATACTGCAAGGGCGCTGTCGGCAAGATACACGATCCTAAATCCTCTTCTTAATTTGGAACGTAAAAAAAGTTTAAATTCGTTTGTCTTATCCTTAGGGAATTCTGTTTAAAAGAAAATTCTTTTATAATTAAAAGTTTATTATCTGTTGCTAACAAGAGAGGTGAGTACATCAACCTGTTTCTGAGAAGAAAGCCAAGGAGGTACCATTTTCCACGAGAAAAATAACTTTATCTGCCAGTTTGCTAGAAATAGGATGTCAGTTTAAAAGCAGCAAAAAACGCCAAGGGAAGATTCGATTTCAACTAAAGCCATTGTGAATTCCATGCATAAAATTGATAAAAATAGACACGTATTTCAAACTCTAGCTCTTATGGTTATCTTTTTTAGATGGAATTAACGAAAGCCGCTAAAAAGCGGCGGACAACCGCCAACAGTAACTTCGATTCCAACCAAAAGCTTCCTATTTCTAGCACTTATCGTTCTTCAGATATCTTCACTGACGGACAGACACACACACAGACCAAAAACTCTAGATTTGTGCTCTTGAGTTCACTGACGGACAGACACACACAGACTAAAAACTCTAGATTTGTGCTCTGGAGACCCCAAAACGTGTTTTGGTATTGAAAACTTGACATCGAAAATATTAGTCCAGTAGCATACTTTCTCTTTTATAGTATAAGGAAAGTAAAAATCACAAAAAAATTGAACGCGGGTGCATAAATAGAACCTAAGAAGAAGCATTGAGACTTAATATGGGAAGTTTTCCCCTTCATAGCATCTGGGTACTTAAAAATAAAAGTATATCTCCAGAATTTTTGGACCTGCACTATACATTTGAAGTAGAATACTTATCACTAAGTTATCAATGAAAAATCAAATGGGCCCCGCGTGTTGTGTTGAACAGTGCTAACTTCATTAATTCATTTCATTAAGCTTTACCCCCTAATAAGGTTTGGGATCCCTACACCCCAGCCTCATGGGCTTTTTGTGTATTGGGTTAAGCTTATGTCTCTAGTTAAGGTTCAACTGCCCAGCGAGTTTGATCAGTCTTCTTACCAGATTGTTTTGGAGAATTCCTCTCTGGGGTTCAGTGACCCGATGATACTCTCCAATTGAGCAGGGCATTGCAATCAAAGATCACATGCGAGGCTGTTTCCTCTTCCTCCCTACATAGTATACACAATTGGGTTTCTCTGAAGATTCTCATATTGTGCAGGTGTTTTCTGAGACCACAATGTCCCGTTATTAGTCCAGTGACAAGTTCTATTTGTTTTCGAATTAAGCGAAGGAGATCAGCAGTCAGAGATTTTGATGGTTCGGTCATCATTTGCTTGCTGTATCGTTGTCCTAAAGTTTTATTCCAGTGAAGCCCATTACTCTCCCTGATCCATTGTCTCACCGAACTGCGTGCTTCAGTTAATATAGTGCTCTAACTTACACCTAGTCTTAACTTCGGTAGCCGTGAGTTGAGGAGTCACTTTGTAACGCTCTATCGCTCAAATGCATAATGATGTTTCAAAAACGAAACAAGTCATGTGAAACACGTAATTTAAAATATGGCAGACAAGTAAATTTCAATGAATTCGAAATTCATAGAAAGGCTCAAAGATTTTATTTCATTGAAAAATTGAATTGAAATTTTATTAATTTAAAAAGGATTTCCTTGAAACGTAAAAAGAGAGATACCCGTTTTTAGAAGGATGTGCTTTATTAAAATTCGAGTCCTCAAATGTCGCCGCCTCTTGCTTTATTCATACTTTAAACATTAATTTAAAATTTCAATGGTGCTGATGTGCAGTATGAATACGGATCTAATTTAGAAAAGAACTTTTTATAGCAAAGAGGTAGACTAGACTAATTTAATGTTTTTTTTAGACATCTCTGACACTTAAAATTTTGATCACCTTCATTTTTTGTATTACCTTTAGTATAATGAAGTATAAACTAGCACACGTAATAGAGAGAATCAGGAATTGCAATACGTGCTCCTATAGCTCCCAGTCACGTGAATGACTGACAGCTATAGGACGTGTTGGATACTTAGAGAGGCAAATCAATTTAGCACGCGTAATAGATAGTATGGCACATTGCAATACGTGCTCCTATAGCTCCCAGTCACATGAATGACTGACTGCTATAGGACGTGTTGGATACTTAGAGAGTCAAAACATAATATCGTCTGACGATGATGGCATTAGTACAATTTAGCACGCGTAATAGATAGTATGGCACATTGCAATACGTGCCCCTATAGCTCCCAGTCACATGAATGACTGACAGCNCGTCGTCTGGTCTGATGATCATAGATTGAGAGTACTATTGAAAGATCACCATATTCAATGTGGAATCTATTCGTCCTCGCACGTTTTGAGAGGCATTTTTGCTACTTAGCTTTGATCCATTATGATTATTTTTGTTATAATGTAGTCTAACTGTGATCCAAAAAATTTCGACAGTCTCTGTCACATATATCGGATTTCGTACTTTTAGCCCGCCGCGCCGTTACTACGTGCTAGAAAGATACTAATAAAAGACACATCCGTCTGTTATACATTGGCAGAGTTTTTCTGCAATGAACCTTCCATTGCTTTGCAAGTTGTGTATAAAATCATAAAGATACGTTAACGAACCATCCCCCAATTTCTATCTTTTGTTTTCCCCTTCCACACAGCATCTAAATCGTCATCTGAACTGTGCACTTTTTTGTTCAGAAGTTTAATTTTTATAAAAGCAAAAACAGTGCAAAAGTACCAAACTAAATAAATATGTGATGTCTCAATGCAGTCAGGCATGGTTGGTTAGCAGAGGGGTTTTAAATGAAAGCAAAAAAATATCTGGTGTGATCATCACACGACTTTCCTTATCTATAAAAAAAGAAGGAAGTATTGTAATGGAATGAAATTGTCGATGTTGATTTTTCACAGTGTCAAATATCAAATGACATGAATTTTTCTTCCTGAACATCATTTAGTGCTATTAGAATCAGATAAACCCCCGGGACCACTCTGGAGAAAACTACAGGGTAATCGAAAAGTTTAGAATATTTTTCAATGAAAAGTACAAATGTGATCTATATCATTAGTGGCCCTGGAACGATATTTGATATGTATTTATCACACTTGTATTTTCATTTAATAGCAGATATTAAATATTGTTCCTATCAAATATCAAGAAAAACTAATGATTTTTNCCAAATTGGTAAATAAAATAAAGAACAAAATGGCGGATTTGGGAATCAAGAAATATTTGGGTCACAATTGTTCCAAGAAATAAAATTCGATTATTGTTCCTATCAAATATCAAGAAAAACTGATGATTTTTTGATATATCACACTTGTACTTTTCATTGAAAAACGGATTCAAAACTTTAGGATCACCCTGTAGTTTTGTTCTGAAAGAAAGAAGAATTAATGTCATTTGATATTTTAATTGATGAAAAATGTGTAATTGCATTGGAATTTTCTCATTCCTCCGCAGTGGCGTACCCAGAACATTGAGCGCCAGGGCACAGAATAATTCACCGCTACCTCCCCTCCCCCATGGTTTTACACATTTCTTATCATACAAATTCCGTAGGTAGACTAAGTTTATCATAAAAATTCCGTAGACTTGAAGTACCTAATACTATGTATTACATACACAACATTGACATGATTAGGCACCAAATTTGAAGCTTTTGAATTAGGCACCAAATTTTATTCGAACTTCCAAGAATATATTAGATTTCAACCAAAAGTTACATGGTTCGTGCTTCTTATTAAAATGACATACATACAAAATTTCAAGTCTCTAGCACAGATATCTTGGGCTATGAGATCCTTAAGAACAATGCAAGTTTATGTAACCTGGTGAAAAACTGGAAAATCTATTTTCTTGAATACGAGTATGTAGCAACATTTTTGTAACATCGTTTTTATGAAAACAATGGCAAGTAAATAAGAAGCGAAGCGAAAGCTAGAAATCCGTTCTGATAAATCCCAAAGTTCATCATACAAATTCCGTTGACTTGAAGTACCTGATACTATGTATTACATACACAACATTGACATGATTAGGCACCAAATTTGATTTGAACTTCCAAGAATTAGACTGGATTTCAACCAAAAGCTACATGGTTCGTGCTTCTTATTAAAATGACATACATACAAAATTTCAAGTCTCTAGCACAGATATCTTGGGCTATGAGATCCTTAAGAACAATGCAAGTTTATGTAACCTGGTGAAAAACTGGAAAATCTATTTTCTTGAATACGAGTATGTAGCAACATTTTTGTAACATCGTTTTTATGAAAACAATGGCAAGTAAATAAGAAGCGAAGCGAAAGCTAGAAATCCGTCCTGATAAATCCCTAAGTTCATCATACAAATTCCGTTGACTTGAAGTACCTGATATTATGTATTACATACACAACATTGACATGATTAGGCACCAAATTTGAAGCTCTTGAATTAGTCACCAAATTTTATTCGAACTTCCAAGAATATAGTAGATTTCAACCAAAAGCTACATGGTTCGTGCTTCTTATTAAAATGACTTAAATAAGAAGCGAAGCGAAAGCTAGAAATCCGTCCTGATAAATCCTTCCTGACACAACAAAAGTTATTTCTCCTTTCCCACACTGCATTCTTGCCTTTTGAAAAATAATAATATTTTCTTTTCCAGAATTATAATTATTGTTTTGTTCGTTATATTTTTCTCTTGTTTTAAATAAAAGACAGACTTCAGTTTTTTCAATGATTTCAACACAATTATAAAGCCGTATAGAGTCAGTCGGGCACATTGGGAAGTATGCCTAACACTAAGGAAATACTTCGGAGTCTTCTCCTTCTTTAACTTCACCTTTTCCCAACCCCATTTAGGGTTGGCGTTATTTTCCTTAATTCCACGATTCCACAACCTTCTTTTCTGTACGTACCCCTGTTAGCTGTATAACCTGTGGGGGCGGTAACAATAAACAGGATAAAGGAATAATTTATCTGCCGCCTTTGTGGTAGGTTCTTTGATGGCTGGCCAGGTTCTTGAATCTTAATGCACTTGAAATTATTATACGATGTATTTAATTAATTATTAGATTATAGGTAGCAGACTGTATAGCGGGCGGTAGGTATTTTGGAACTGAATTTTAAAGTTTAAAGATAGGGAAAGATAAGATCGGATGCAAGGAAGATTATAGGTAGCAGACTGTATAGCGGGCGGTAGGTATTTTGGAACTGAATTTTAAAGTTTAAAGATAGGGAAAGATAAGATCGGATGCAAGGAAGATT
>CM022878.1:5504707-5539908 GCA_012654025.1 Pachypsylla venusta | reverse complement strand
TTTCTCCAAAGTTTCGTCGATTTTCAAGCAATAAAATTGTGAATTAAACATTTAAAAGTGAGTTTTCTCGTATTTCCCACCATTTAATCGTGAAAATTAACCTTCTACTTTCAATTAATCATATTTTAAGTTAGGTTAGTTGCTCAGAAAAAAATTAATAGTATCTGTCTGGTCCCCTTGCCTGATTGAACCTCATAGGTCACTGCATCTAGTGCCGCTTCACCAATGCTATATCTACATTGAGCCGCCACTACTGTCAGGATTGTCATTAAACTTGCATGATTGAACCTCATAGGTCACTGCGTCTAGTCTGAATAAGTTAATCGCACTAATTGAATATTCTAGTGCAAAAGAGGAGATAAACTTTAAAGTTAAACTTTGACGAAGAAAAAAAAGTTCAACAACTTGCAGTACAATGTAAAGGCAAGTTATAAAAGTCCTATATTTATTTTACCTCGTTAAAAATGTTCCGGGAAGCTGAAACCTATTCGGTTCTCGGAGTTTTTTCTTACGTTTTTGCCTTTTTCTGACTAGCAGTTTTTTTATTTTTTTTATTTCTTTTGTTCTTTCTGTGGGAATGGTCTTTCGGTAAAATACAGACTTTCTTTTGATCATTTTTTAAGTACTGGGTATCTTATATTTTCCTTCAGGTTTAAATACATATTTGGGTTCAAACTCTTTCACTTTTAGCCTTAATTTTGTTTTTTGTGGCAAAAACATAACCTTGTTGATCTCGAGGTCCGAATTTTGTAACACAAATTTGGTACGATATGTGACAGTAAGTGAAAGTGTCGGCGCACAATTAGACTCCAAATCAGAGCTGCATACCAAATTTCACCATAGTGTACGGAGGATGGAGAATCCGCTAATATTTTTTTAATTCGATTTTTAAAATATCAAATTCTTTTTCTTTTTTTAAATTTGGCTTAACGTTCCTTTACCAAGTATTGGTCATTCAAGACGGGGGTTTTACCCTCTATTTGCTGGAAACTTGCAAATCAGCTAAACCACATTGACCTCACCCAGCCTAGGTTGGGCCGGAAAAATGACCCAACGATACGTGCTGTTCCCAAGCGGTCACCCATCCAAGGACTGACCACGCCCGACGTAGCTTAACTTTAGAGATCTGACGGGAACTGGTGTATTCAACGTGGTATGATCGTTGGCTAAAATATCAAATTCTAATAATAGATATGTTAAGGGATTTCTTTCATTATTGAGAATAATAAACCAATATTTCTCATTTTTTTTTTTTTTTTTTTACAAAGTTATGCCCCGGAATCGTTTTACATTATTTAAGGATATAATCTGATTAAGGTTGTCTAAATGATGATTACTTACGTAAAAGTTCACAAGAACAAATCAAGAGTAAAGCACTTATAGAACAAGCCTTTACCTGAAACAAGAAGTTAAGAGGTAGATTTCATTAAAAGAATAGCTGGAACAACAGAACGCGAGTCGACTAAAATCGCACACAATATTTGCGGTATTTATAGCATAATTATTTATTTACAAAAAAAAAATATCTAATCGAACAATGTACTCGTATGTTGGTATTTAAAACATAAATATACAGGGTGTCCCAAAAGTCCGAGACCACCTGAATATCTTTTGAACGGCTTTATGTGGAGTTTTGAAGTTTTGCATGATATTATACCCCAAATTGAACCACCTGATGGTGTGACAAATTTTTCAGGAACGGGTCCCATGTGGCCCCCAGGGGGCCCACCTTTTGATTTTTAAATACGAACCCCCATCTTGAGATACATTTTGAGAAAGACAATATAGAATTAGAAGTGCATTGCAAAAAAATTTACACGTGTTAGTAAAAAAATTTACTAGCGTCTTTTGTTTCAAAATGGCGGCCATTTGAAATTTCCAAGATATGACTTCCAAGAGTGTCGAAAACTAGGAGATTTTTTTGCAATGGGATATTGAATGATTGCATAGGACATCAATGTTGAGGAACCTGCTTTTTAGACATAATTCGCCCAGTTTTAGACACTAAAACTATACGAATTATTTCTAAAAGTATTCGAAGTGTCTAAAACTTGGCAAATTATGTCTAAAAAGCAGGTTCCTTAAAATTGGTGTCCTATGCAATCATTCAATATCCCATTGCAAAAATTCGCCTAGTTTTAGACACTATTGGAAGTCATATTTTGAAAATTTCAAATGGCCGCCATTTTGAAACCAAACACGCTAGACGTGTAAATTTTGCAAAGTACTTCTAATTCTATTGTCTTTCTAAAAATGTATCACAAGATGGGGGTTTGTATTTAAAAAACAAAAGTTGAACCCCCTGGGGGCCACATGGGACCCGCCCCTGAAAAATTGGTCACACCATCAGTTGGTTTAATTTGGGGTATAATACCATGCAAAATTTCAAAACTCCACATAAAGCTGTTCAAAACATATTCAGACGGTCTCGGAATTTTGGGACACCCTGTATATACATACATTTATACAACAACGTACACGCCTTCTTACTATTCCGCTTCCGATTTTTGAAAGGTAAAGCATAGAATACTAATAGCACGGGAACGGCCATGCCTCTAATAATAAAACTTAATGTAACGATATTTCTATGTGTGGATAACGGCTAAAACGGCTATTTATCACTAATTGTTTTGCCAAAACAATAAAGAGATTGATAGGAATGCACCCCTGAAAACTATAAACTGAAATTTGTTTTTCCTTGTATTTTTATTTATATACAAAGATGCGTTCTTTCTTTTAAGAAATAAAAAAAAAAGTCAAAATATTTTATTTTAGAAATAAAATAATTTTATCAATTTAAAATTAATTTTAAAGGCAATAAGAAATTACATCGAAAATATTTTCATGCAATCGAAGCACAGGATTTTTTTACAATTAAGAAAAAGTTACGCTCAGGATTTTTTCTCTTTTAAATTATTTTTTAATGAGAATTTTCCTTTAGGATTTTCAATTTTTTGTACGAGTAGAAAAACGCATCTACCTTGCTACAGGACGGTTTGATATTTTTTAAAATAAACATTAATTTATAATAAAAAAAAATTCCAAGAAATTACAATTGGTTGTAAAAAAATAGAGCCTGTTTCTGAAACGTTTTGGTAAAGGACATTTTTACTTTCTCCTTAATCCTATAAAAAAGAAAAGTATTGCAATGGGCTGAAATTTTCGATGAGCTTTCAATGCCAAAACAAGTTTTGAGGATTCCAAGAACTAAAATCTCGAGTTTCAGCCACTGGATGTATTTCCGTTTTTTTTTTAATTTGGCTTAAGGTCTCTTTAACATCTATTGGTCATTCAATAGATGTTACCCTCCTGGAAGCTTGCAAACCAGCTACCTACATTGACCTCACCCAGCCTGGGTTGGGCCGGAAAAAAAACCAGCATCAAGGGGGCGCGATCCCACATGGTACAACCTCGTTGGACGTGGTTTGACTTCAGTGATGTATTTCCGTTTGCACATCTGTCTATATATGAATAAGATATCTCGAGAACGGTATACCACGGACGAATCGTGAAACTTGTGATTGAAGTCGAAACTTATGTTTTTTGTTATATATTTGCTGCTTTTTAGCGGTTTTCACGAATCCTGTCTGAAAGGAGCACGATAAAAGCTAGGCTTGAAATTGGTTGCCTATCTATGTCAACTGTCAACTAATGTAAGCATGGAATATGCCACGTTACTGATTTATTTAAAATCTATTACGCCATTGGCAACTTTCTATTACTCCATTGGCGAACGGCAGGTGCCTAGAGAGACTTGAATTTGTATTTATATTCATAGTACACGATCAATGCTTACGTTCAAGAGACATATTCACAAACAAAAACGTATGGCTGAAAATATAGATTTTGTTCTGAAACCTCAAGACGTGTTTTTGGCATTGAAAACTCGATATCGAATATTAAAGAGAAAATCGTGTGATGTTCACGCCACATTTTTTTTTCGCCATTTTTTATTTATTTATTTTCTCTTTTATAGAGAAAGTCGTGTGATGTTCACACCACATTTTTTCGCCTTTTTTATTTAAATAAAAGGAAGGTTATTAATAATTAATTACATGGGGTTGCTTGGGGACCAAAATCCCCTTTAATAGAGTCTTTCCAGAGCAATATTCTTGCCTTATCACAGAAAATAATGAGAAATGTTTTGTTTAATTTAATAAAAATGTTTTGAATCAAAAGTGCGTGTCCTTATTTAAGATTTTCGGGGACTTCAAAAGTGCACCCCCTGAAAGGACACTTTCACCCTAAGTTATAACCGTAACGAAAATTCAAGTTTCAAGTCATGTGGGGGGGGGGATTTTATGAACGCACTGTATATACTGAAAGAAAACAGCGTTCCAAATTTAAAATATTTACTTATGCCATCGCCGAAAGATTGATTATGAGTCAGTCAGTAATGAGAGAGGAATACAGGTTGCTGACTTTGATGTAACTCTTGTAACCATCTGGCACTTAGGAAATATCACAGGACTTTATACTACTGCTGATCTTCATCTCTGGCAGTACGATTTCATTTGTTTATGTTCCTGGTCATGTTCGAGATAACACTTCGTACCTATGTTAGCTCGGGAGAGAGTGTGCGTCTTTGCTTCACTCAGAGGTAACAGAATAGGCTTTGGTACGGAATATGAAATAAATAAGGAATAAATATTTTAAAAAAAGATAATCGTAAAATAATAAATAATTTAAATATTTAGACAATATCAATTCGGGTTAAATATCAATGTGGCAAGCTTTCGATAGTGCTCAGACTATCAACGTCAGGCCGATGTTCACTCTAAAATGTCCAGAGTAGAAGTGAGTCAAGTGAGGGTAAATAACACGTGGAGAATAAATAATGGAAACTGAACAAAAAACAGCATAATAGAATTTTACGAGTATTATTTAAATCAGCGATCAATTATATTTTAAGCAAATTTTAAAGAGCGAATTCGCCAACGATCATACCACGTTGAATACACCAGTTCCCGTCAGATCACTGAAGTTAAGTAACGTCCGGGCGTGGTCAGTACTTGGATGGGTGACCGCTTGGGAACACCACGTATCGTTGGCTTTTTCCGGCCCAACCCAGGCTGGGTGAGGTCAATGTGGGTAGCTGGTTTGCAAGTTTCCANTGTTAAAGAGCGAATAATTTCCAGAAATTAATTGGCCAGCGTATTCGCCAGATTTGTCAGCACCCGACTATTTTCTTTGGGGTTATTTGAAGAAGCGAGTATATGTGAACAAGCCGGAGACAATCCTTGAACTCAAGGCCAACATTGTTGCAGAAATTCTAACGCTAATTTTAAAACGAGTGACATTATTTTCCATAATTGGTGTAAAAAAAATCCATTTTGTATATTTTATAATCTGAAAGAACAAAAATAATAATAAACGAAAAAGTTATTAAATTTTTAAACCCCATGGTGACTTTTGGCCCACCCTGTATCAGCCTCATCATTTAGCGTTGACCGATTTGGATAAACTTTGGTATATAGGTCCCATCTGGGCTGACGTTTTTTACTATGGAAATTCAAGACCCTTCCTGAACCTATAATGACACGTGTTTATTGAATCATGGGTTTTCTATAATGACACGTGTTTATTGAACCATCTGAGTTTTTAATTATTTGTACGCCAGGGAATGGAATGAAGTTACTTTACTCTTCTTCTTACCTCTTAGTTGTATATCAGGGTAATAAGAATTGAAATTGTTGAAGTATTTGATTGATTTGGTCTGAATTTACGTATAGTAACGTATCATCAACATATTTCACAGCTATCTGAATGTCACTGCTTATTTTAGGAAGTGTGTTATCAAAAAGAAAATCTATAGAACTGAGTTCTGAGTGTAGATTTCATTTTTGAATAAGCAGTACTTAGACAGTATTAAGTGTACTTTTAAATAATTCTTTTTCTAAAGACGTACGATGCTTGATTTTGGTCCCATTTTTTCATTATTATATCAATGGAGAAAGATGTAGGAATTTTCGTGAATAGAGAGATGGGAAATGAGTTTATTTTCTGATGGGACAGTTTTAGATTTTATAAAGTTTTTTAAATCGAACGATTTTTTTATATTATAAATTTCATTTTTACAGGTTGTAGCATAGGGACTATGTGCTTTGACAGGTTATAGGATGGAGAGCCTATGCTAGATACGATAGGCCTTAGTTTTAGTTCCTCCTTGTGTATTTTTGGTAGCATCATCGGCCTGACGATGATAGTCTGAGTACTATCGAAACCGAATCGATATTGTGTAAATATTTAAATGAGATAAGGAATATTAAGCATTGAAATGGTGAAAAAAATTATTATCTGTTTTCAAAAAAATGGCTGGAAGTAATACGTGTATCTATCAGGGTGTCTACCAAATCGTCAAAGAGAAATTCCCTGACTTTTCCAGGTTTTTCAGTCTACTTTTTCAAGATTTTGTGTCCCCCATCTGACTTCAAAAAACATAATATTGGGGCCCAGGGACCCCAAAAAATATACAGCAAATTTCCTTCATACCCTAAACATGTATACCAAGATTTTAGAGGAAAACGATAATAAGAGCCGCAAGGCGAAATTTTACTGGAAAAGCATGTTCACGCACAAAATTGGCCATTGAGATAAAAAAAAAAACTCGCATTTTCAGTCTCCAAAAATTCCCTGACAATTCCAGGTATTCCAGGATTTCCAGTCTGATAGACACCCTGCTACCAATCGAGCCATTTTCTAATATACCTTAACCCTTAGAGCCCTATTTTTATATGGTCAAATACTCAAAATAATGAGGGAAAAAATCCTGTCTCAACTTGGTATTGAACCCAGGCGCATCTGTACAAACGTGTAACCACTATGATACAGAGGCAGTGTTTTGATCGTTAATATTTAATGGGTACAAAATGAAAGAAACAAAATCCGCCGCTCGCTATCATTGTCAATATTGGCATCATTATTTCTGTAACCTGAGAGAACATTTATCATTGGCTGAAATTGAGGAAACATCCCCTGTGGGACGAAAAATCAATATAGGAGGGACGAAAAAAAAAGTTTTTAGAGAGAAAAATTGAACACAATCCATCAAACACTGTAAAATGTGGATTTTTTGAAAAAAAATAAAAAGACTGGAAAAAGCAGGTTTTGGTTAGTAAATTTATTCATCATCATTAAGTGGTGGCTTCATTGTAGTCAGTAGTATACCGATGGATATCTGAGACCCACTCCAGTACCCCCACGTGGATATCGCCATAACTCAGGGGTTCCCAAACTTTTTGGTACTGCGCCTCCCTTTCTTGAAATGAAAGCCTTCCACGCCCCCCTTTACATTATAAATTATGAATTGGTATGGGTGTTGCTGAATGCTCATTCAAAACGCTAATGTGTTGCTGAATGCTATCTCATTCAAAACGCTAATGTGTCGTTGAATGATATCTCATTTAAAACGCTAATAGGTTGCTGAGTGATATCTCATTTAAAACGCTAATGTGTTACTGAATGCTATCTCATTCAAAACGCTAATGTGTTGCTGAATGCTATCTCATTCAAAACGCAAATGTGTCGTTGAATGATATCTCATTTAAAACGCTAATAGGTTGCTGAATGATACCTCATTTAAAACGCTAATGTGTTACTGAATGCTATCTCATTCAAAACGCTAATGTGTTGCTGAATGCTATCTTATTCAAAACGCTAATGTGTTGCTGAATGCTATCTCATTCAAATTTTCCAAACTTCAATAAAATTACCTTTGTAAAAAAATTGTGTACATATATTTTAACTAAATGATAATAATTCAACTGGTCTCGCCCCCCCTTGGCTTGCCTTCACGCCCCCCAGTTTGGAACCTCTGCCATAACTGATATGCAGAAGAAAGAGATGTAGAATGGAAGCAAATCCAAATACTTCTACAATCATCCTTCCCAAACATGACAACTCATATCGAGGAAATATTTATATTTTCTTAGCAGATCCAAACCTTACACAAGTCACCAGGCAAAACTCGACTCACTAAATGTAAGGAAGCTTTGACTAAAGCGCAGCACCAAATGGTAATTATATTGCAGTTATTGGCATTTTGGCTAATTATTAGCTTCGAACATTAAATGTGTGATGAAAATTGTAATCTTTCCGATATTGCTAACATCGGGGATACATCTCTTGATCGATTGTATCGTCCAAAACTCGCCACAATCTTATATTTTTCAGTTCTGTGCCTGTTCGGAAGGTTCATTATTGATAGTAATGAATACAATATCTATGTAACAATATGCCGAAGGTGTAATTCCTTCCAATCCATTTATGATTTACTAAATTCAACAGTGAAAATAGGTCATATTTGAGATTGCGAGATGTTACTTGAGGGTGACATCCCCACGGACCGAGTGCACCAGAGCTAATAGAAAGCAACTCTGTGCAATGTTACTAATTATATTGCATTGATTGACATGGCTCTGGGGGGCCCATACTAATTATTAGACTTCAAGATTGGATGTATGATGACAATTGAAAATTTAGCGGCAAACAACAACCTCTTTAGAACTGAATTCTCATACATCTCCCAATCATTAGAACCGATGATGCCACTACTGATTTCTATGGCCATTGATAATGCCCCCCATATGATAACAACGTTCTTTGTGTAACATCAACGCCCATTTTTGAACTAAATCCCGCACCACAATGTCCAATATTTTGACATGAAGACATCAGTTGTATAAAAATGCAATAAATAATAAAAATGTCAAGTTTGCAGACACAACGAAATGAAAGTTTGCCCAGAGTGAGAAAGAACATGGAAAAATAGTTGGAATTTTTCTTCAACATTTCTCTGTTCTGTTTTGTAGAAATTTTTCTTGACATTTTTATCTTGAATTTAGTTTGAGATGGTAAGAAATATTGTTGTAGTTTGTCTTGCGAGTCCGATGGAATTGCCCAAGGGTAGAAAAAATGCAAAGAAATGTCATATATGTGAGGGACATGGGGTCCGGAGAGACAATTTGTGTTGAGTTAAAACTTTCATTGTTTATTTTTATTATATGCAGGGTGTTTTAGATGCTTACCATCGATACAGGAGGTCCTAACGGAGATATGAAAAGTCTTCGCCGGACAGTTCTTCATAAAATGTTAACGCCTCGTACAGTCCTGATTGTTTGCCGCTGCGTTGAACTGGTCTTGTACCTGAGTGCTTTTATCGTCAATAAACGGCTATCCTCCACGGTCAGTGTTATGGATCATGTCAGCCCTGTCTTCGTCTATAAGAATCGCTATCAGTCTCCAAGAATCTAAGAGTACTACAGTGCATGCCGAGTTTTCTTGGTCACCTCAGAACGATTAGAACCCAATTTCGGGCTCATACAGCCACCAATTCACTTTGCTGATCTCTATCACCCAAAATCACTAAAATGACCAAAGAAACTGACATAAGATTTACTAACTGCTTACTGCAGATATGTACAATCCCCCTATAACCCCCCTCAAACCTGGGGTCAAATAATCATGAAAAATATTTTGTGCGCGCTAATTTTGTCCGGGAGTTTATTATAGGAATAATTCAAATTAAAACTTTCGAATTATAACATTGTACTTTTCCTAATATTTCGTGTTTTTGTAACTTCTCGCTTTTTCTTAATTTTTGTGTTTATATAAACCCTAGTAATAACCAAAAAATCATAGCAGTATTCAAAGTTCGATTCAAGTCAAATCGACTCCTTCTGCTCTACGTCTACGTATGCACCTTACATTTTACATTTCTTATTCCACCTGGACAAAATGAAAGTACGTTCTACAGATAAGAATCTAAAGTTAAAAGACAAATAAGGAAAGAAGGCCTTTAGGCTTAAGAACATGAAAGAAAAATATTTATTTTAAACGAAAATGTCCGTTTTTAGAAAAACAAACTTCTAACTTGATGTTATCGTTTTAGAAGAAGAAATTGCGATGGGTGCAATAAGGAAGGGATATAGCATATGGCAAATGTGACAACTGCCAGGCCCTCGCACTTCTAGCTAAAATGAGATAACCACATACTTATGGAAAATTTAAAATGTGTTTGAGTGTTTGTTATATGTTAGAAAAAGATAGAAATGGTTTTACGATATACATTAGGTACAAACCTACATATTTTACGGCCCTGATTGCTACACTATGTTACAAGTTATACCTAGTAAAATAGTACCCAGATGGCGGAAACTTAAGAGGAACAGAGTGGTCCCTATCTCCTAGTGGCTAATTTATAACGAATTGACTCGCCCCACCAAGACTGCGTGTTGGTGAAGAGAGTGAGGAAATCAGACTAAAATTCTGAAATCGTTTGTGATGGTGTCGGAATTTGAACTCATTAGGTATTTCAAAGTAAGGAAGAGTGGAGAGAGGGGCCAAAAATAGATTCCAAATCAATTTTGGGGTGATGACTTGGCGTATAGAAGTAAGTAGGTTTTACTATTTTTTGTAATATATCACAAAGGAAAACATTTGAGAAATAAAAAAACGAGGACCTTTTCTTACTTAAATTGTTTGAAAATTTCAAGAACTGAACTTTTAAAACTTTGATTAATCGGTAAGAACATAAAAAGTGTTGCAAATCCTGCATGTTTCCAATCTTACACTATCAATTTATTTTCCAAACAAAAAAACAACAACTTAAAACGAGAAAACGAAACTTGTGAAAGAGTTTTGTAAAAAGTTCAAGAAAATGTCTATGGGTTTCTTTAGAAGAAACGTTTCATTTAGTATGTACTAGCATAATACGCCCGCTTCGCTTGACGCCTTAGAGGCATGGCAGATTCCGTGTTATATATATGCAAGTAATACCTATAACCTATTACGCAGAACCAAGCCATTTAGAAGAGAGGTCGTACCCGTCAGCATTTTGCTGTATCCCTGTATTCATGACGTGAATGAAAATTTTATCAAAACAATATGGTTCCAAAATTGTATTAATATTAATTTGGTCATTTGAGACGGGGGTTTTACCCTCCATTCGCTGGAAACTTGCAAACCAGCACCCACACTGACCTTACCCAGCCTCAGTTGGGCCCGAAGAATAGCCAGCATCACGAGGCCGCGAACCCACGTAAACACCCACATGGTACAACCTCGCCTGAAGTTGCTTAACTTCAGTGATCGAACGGGAACTGGTATATTCAACGTGCCATAGACGCTGGCATTAATATTAATAAGTTGATAATTAAATGTTGTCAACGAACATCCTATTGCGGATTCATGGAAATGTAAAATGAAATAATTGGAGCCCCTTTTGTGTATACATTTTTATTCCAGAGCCCTACAAATAATTTGTTCCCAGAATTTGTTCAAAGTATTGAATTTTATAATTTAACAATAACAAAAATAGAAAGCATTTGTCATTGAATTTGATATAAATTTCAATAAAATATTGTGCATCAACTACAAATAACAAGGCGAGTCATTAGAATTCAAATCAGAGTCAGTCTACTTGAGAATGTCGTAACAGACGAAAGCGCCCGTGACCTGCCTTATTATTTGTAAATTTAGAGATGGTATATAGGATGTTTGCAGTCATTATGAAATATATATATATAAAAAAAAAAAAATAGAAAAATGTTGTATCAACTGCAAATAAATTGTTNCTACTTGAGAATGTCGTAACAGACGAAAGCGCTCGTGACTCGCCTTATTATTTGTAGTTAATACACAATATTTTATTGAAATTTATATTTCATAAGGACTACAAACATCCTAAATACCATTTCTAAATTGAATTTGATGTTGAAATATATTTCGGAGAATAGTAAAAGTATCCTTACGATTTATAAAATAACTAGCTGAGTTCCCGAACTTTGTTTTGAGAAAATGAGAGAATAAACTTGACCCTTCCGTTAATAATCATATCACCGAGGTACAACCGTTTAAACGTGATCAACCATACAACACATAGATTACATATCACCTACACGTATTTTTTTTTTGAACCTAACCCAATACTACTCCCAACACGTTCTACCCAACAAACTTGGCGGTGTTCAGGTCAGTTCTATGATTTTGAGTCAGAAACAGCCACTTCAATACCATCATGTCAGCGAAGTAAAACCTAACTTACACTAACTATACCACTTATGGATACTGCTGGAATATAATATTGGGTTGCGAATAGAATAATTGAAGTTTCTCAACCTGCGTACTACGTGGGGAGTTTTTTTTTTAAAAAAAAAAAATCTAACCCTATATTACTCCGGACTTGTCCTACCCATCAAACTCGGTGTTCATTTCTATTACATAATATCGGCACTAACCGCAATTGTACATAATTTTATCAAAATCAGTTTCAAAAAGTTTAAACAAATTTTCTAATATTTGTTAGGGACATGCGTATTGCATATCACGAAATTTTAGTTGCAATAACTTAAGCGATTCACAAAATATTGAGGAAAAACGATTTTCCATCCAAGACTCACATGGCCGGCCTCGCTTACAAAATATATGGCTAGAATTGATCCGATACCCTTTAGAATATACGTACAGAATGTAACAAAAGTTTTGTCGCTATAACTTAGGTGGTTCTCAAAATATTGAGGAAAGGCGAAATTTCAAAACTTTAGAATAGATATAGATTAATTATAAATAGATACTTGGGTTAAAGAGTTGAAGGACTTTACTTATAAAAGGCCTCGATATACAGGTGACTGCCTAAAAGGACATTGTCCATTACGGAAATCTTGCAAAATAGAATCCGTCAGGGCTCCCGACTTCTTTCGACGGAGGTGCCTCAGAAAAAAAAAATCGATTTTACAAGGCACTTTGTTTTTGTTTTCTGCTGCGGGGTCCGTTCGCACCGATGTATCGCCACTGGCGAAGAGCGACTTTCCAAACAATTGATTTTATAACTTTTAAAAGTTTACATTTCAGTTTGACGCTGTCGCTGTTATCTTAATATAATATTAATTTTAACTTTATCATTTTTATAAAAACCCTGTTTGATCCCCGCACCCATCCATGGCTTCACTCTTCATGATAAGGTTCGGCATTTTTTTAACACTTAGACATTTATCCAAACTTTGTTTATAATTGTTTTCGCATTATTTTCCTGTAGGAGCTTTTTAGATTAAACATGAGGAGAACTTCAAACAATTCCCTGGCAGGAGAAATAATTTCAAGACCAAGCCACAGAGATTTTCAAGACCATGCCACAGAGATTTTCAATACCAAGCCACAGAGATTTTCAAAACCATGCTACAGAGATTTTCAAGACCATGCCACAAAGATTTTCAAGACTATGCCACAGAGATTTTCAAGACCATGCCACAGAGATTTTCAATACCAAGCCACAGGGATTTTCAATATCAAGCCACATAGATTTTCAAGACCATGCCACAGAGATTTTCTATACCAAGCCACAGAGATTTTCAATACCATGCCACAAAGATTTTCAAAACCATGCCACAGAGATTTTCAATAGCAAGCCACAGAGATTTTCAAAACCATGCCACAGAGATTTTCAATACCATGCCACAGAGATTTTCAAAACGATGCAACAGAGATTTTCAAAACCATGCCAGAGAGATTTTAAAAAACCATGCCACAGAGATTTTCAAAACCATGCCACAGAGATTTTCAAGACCATGCCACAGAAATTTTTTTTAAAAAAGGGAAATACCAAATCTCATAAAAATTGGTCAATCCTATTTATTATTCAAAAAAAGAGGATTCCACCCTCTTTTTTATATAAAAATTCATTCACTATAAAGATACAACAGAAGGATGAGGGGCACGACCAGTAAATGCATTGATTCTGTGTAATCTAGATTCTGTGTAGATTCTGTGTATTCTGTGTAATCGTGTTTTTATATCGATGACACATCCCTGGAATATTGTTCTAATTTATTCTAATTATTAAAAAGTTAATACCTTAAAAAGGTATTAACGTATGACAGCATGGGTGTTAAAGCTACTAAAATAACAAACCTATGTGTCACATTAGCAGAATTTTTTAATTTTCAAGGCATTGTTTTGTATATTTACGTACCTGCTGCATTGGAATTATCTTTTTACGCGTTAAAATTCCTTACAAAATTGCTTCACAAAAAATGCAATTCTCGTTTGAAAAATGTCATTTTATGTAACGATAACGAGCCACGATATTAAATTCTCTATTGAACACATAAAACTAGTGCAAGTTATACACTTTTTTAAACATTGACAACCAACTTTCTACCTTTTTATGAAATAAAAAGTAATAAAATTGAAGAAGAGTTGAGACTAGTGCAGGAAATGAAAATATATATTAGGAATGTTAAATATGTGAAACGAGAGTCGCAACACAACATCAAATTTAGGGAGGGGCTTGTCATCCACGAGTCGACTCATGAATCGACTCACGACTCGACACACTCACGAGTCGAATCATCTTTTTGAAATGAGTCGACTCTTCAAAGAGTCGACTTACGAGTAGCTTTTTTTGTTGACTGATAAAAGGAGAAACATTTTTCCGGGTGTTTGTTGTTTACTGAAGGAAAATGTTCTTTTATTCAAGTAACGATTGATTGTGATGTCTTTTTAATGTATTCGCCGAAAGTTGGGGACGTTTACTTGGTAGATGCCCCTTTTGTCAATTGGTTTTATTATGCCTTTCTGATCAAATAAGGCATTTTTGAAAATTGTAGACGAGATCTAGAGTCGACTCATATTTGTGAGTCGAGTTGAGTCATGTCGACACACCTAAGTGATTCGAAAATCCCATCCCTAAACGTATTGCTCAGCTGAAAACTATAGGGTGTAAACGAAGAGAGGAGAAGATATGGGATTAAAAAAAACACACGATCTGCTCATTCCACATTTTGAGGAAAATCCATCTCGGGCGGGAATTGAACTTCCAATCTTGACTTCAAGAGACAAGTGTCCTTGATTGCTAGCAAGCAAGACTGTTTCGATTCACTTTGATTAAACAAGATTTCATCATATGAAAAACGGAAGATATGTTATATCCACTAAAAAAATCCATGCAATTAGTTGGGTCGAACCCACGCTCTTTGTATTACTAGGTCTGTACGTCACTGTTATTTTAGGCAATTCAGTTTCTGCGAATTGTGGAAATTACAATTTCAAAAAAGTAGCGTTTCTACATATATTTTTCACAAATTATCAAAAGTATTAAAACCACTATTCCTTGAAGGAACCTTAAGCCACTCTATCGTTTCTAAGTCCTGAACCGTAGGTCCGATTTTCGTGATAATTATTTCATTGGAATCCTGGTTAAAAATTACACCAAAGATCACTATCATTTCTATTTTGTGACATACTGTGAGGATATACCAGCCATAAGTCGTAATTTGCATGTAAAATCCTATGGGACAACTAGAAAGTGCAACCCTGTATTTATGCACACCAAATGTTTAGCTAGGAAAATTACAAATTTTCTTTCCAAGACGGAAACTGTTATAAAATGCATGGCTTCATTAAAGTTTGAAACAAACAAACGAAAAAACCAACCAACCACTTTCCTCAGATGAACTTCTTTCTACTTTCAAAAAAAATCTTGCCAGCTTCAAGCACCTATTATTACAACATTTAGTTTGACAAATCCATTCAAGGACGAGGTCTGTGTAACTGTTGGCAGCTGGAGTTGGAATAAGAACTTGGAAGTGCGTGAAGATGAGATAGGATTGACAGAGCTTACTGGTCTCAGCCTCAGAGGATTTAAGAAGAAAGCCGAAGATCAAAATATATATACATCGCATCCGCAAAAAAAAAAAAAAAAAAATTAATCCGACGTTGGAGTTGATTGGCTTATATACATGGTCTATTCTGAAACGACTCTGTTTGTACACAATAAAGAAATCGCCTATTGATCTCCTGTTCACATTACAGGATCGCCCCATTTCATAATATATTGTTTGATATGTGGGAAGTGGGAGCGGTAACAAGAAACAGGAATAAGGAATAATTTACCTGCCGCATTTGTTGTAGTTTCTTTTGATTGCTGGCCAGCTTCTTGAATCTTAATGCACTTGAAATTATTATACGATGTATTTAATTAATTATTAGATTATAGGTAGCAGACTGTATAGCGGGCGGTAGGTATTTTGGAACTGAGTTTTAAAGTTTAAAGATGGGGAAAGATAAGATCGGATGCAAGGAAGAGTCAATCAAATGCTTGAACCGAAATTTACGAAACATTACATGTTTAGGGCAGTGGCGTAAACAGATATACTGTAAAAGCCATACAATCTAAATTAAAATTCTTTTTTTTTTTCCCCCTTTTTTGATTAATTCTAATTTGGGAGGGAGAATCTGGATTGACATTCTCACTTAAAAATATTTATAAAAAAAATCGTAAAATAATAAAAAATATTTACAAAAAAAGACAATATCGATTCTAATTGAAATTATTAGGGCGAGCTTTCAATAGCACTCAGGCTATCATCCTCAGGCCAGTGTTGACTCTATGAGCGTACGTTTACTTTTGTTGATCGAGCAGGTGCTGGTATATTCCCACATCGCTTTTATAATTGATGGAGCTCGGATTTTGATTTATAAAGAATGCTTCAAGTATTTTTCTTTTTTTATAATGTTGTTCATTGGCAATAATTTTGGTGTCATCAAAATTAAAATTATGCTTATTTTCCACCTGCTCGATCAACAAAAGTAAACGTACGCTCACTTCTATTCTGAACTGGCCTGAGGATGATAGCCTGAGTGCTATTGAAAGCTCGCCCTAATAATTTCAATTAGAATCGATATTGTCTTTTTTTGTAAATATTTTTTATTCTCACTTAACTTTTTTTTCCATTCCATGTAAGGTCGAAAGAGAACTAATCTCTCTTATGATGAATACATATAAAGTCACTACTATGTTGGAAACTTCATTGCAGATGAGTTCGAGAAGAAAAGAAATATTTTATGTGTTTGTCTGTTCTAATGACTTCCTCAAAAGCACATAAAAACACTTTAGAAAAATGTCTTAATGTGCTATTTTGATTTGTAGTAATGGTTACAATGTCGGTCTCGTATTTTATGTGGCATTCAATGTTACCATATATCACCGGAATCTCATATGACTAATAGTTTTACACTTAAATATAACATTTGTGCGTGCATATAATGCTGTAAACAGGTTTTTTTCGTGGGAATTGTTTGGTATGGTGCTGTGTGAAACACTAACCAAGGGAAAATTGCTAGTGAATTTAAAAAAGAAGTCTTGTACACGAAAATAAAGTCTGTGAAGCTAATCCTATGAATCTCATATGACTAATAGTTTTATACCTAAATATAACATTTGTGCGTGCATATAATGCTGTAAACGGGGTTCTTTCGTGGGAATTGTTTGGTATGATGCTGAGTGTAACACTAACCACGGGAAAACTGCTAGTGAATTTAAAAAAGAAGAATGAAAATAAGGTCTGTGAAGCTAATCCTATGAATTTCATATGACTAACAGTTTTACACCTAAATATAACATTTGTGCGTGCATATAATGCTGTAAATGGGGTTCTTTCGTGGGAATTGTTTGGTATGTTGCTGAGTGTAACACTAACCACGGGAAAACTGCTAGTGAATTTAAAAAAGAAGTCTTGTACATGAAAATAATGTCTGTGAAGCTAATCCTATGAACGTAATGGAAATTTCAAATTAAAAATGAAGAAAATAAATGAAAAAACACTAAACGGAATGTGCATTGTACAAATCTTTCGTAGCAAATAGTGCGATGAACTTTTAGTGGAAAGGGCGAATCATATTCTTGTTATCACCCAAATTAGATTGAATTTCACTTTAGTTTTTCAATTTCTTTCTCTCTTCAATTGTCCGAAGCTATCAATATTATTTTGAAACAAAATAGCCCCCAACCCTAAAGTTTGATAATTTCCGCTCAAGGTAAGTAGAATCCAAAAATTGAACAAAATAAATGCGTTCGTCCACCTACGTTGTAAGTGGCACTTTTGCGACCGTATGAAATTTAGTGCGTAGGTCCCAAAATGGGACCTATATCCTTTTCTTAGTGCTTAACGTCGTCATAACATGTATTGGTCATTAGATAGAGGGGTTTACCTATCATTTGCTCGAAATTTACAAACCAGCTACCAATATTGACCTCACCCACTTTATCATGGACCGAAAATAGCCAGCATCACGAGGGCGCGAACCTGCGTGCTCATTTAGTAAAACCTTCCTGGACATATCTCTTAACTTCAGTCATCTAACGAGGTCTAGTGTATTCAACATATCGTAGGCGATGGCTTATTTAGTCTTTTTTTTTTTTTTTAATTTGGCTTAACGTCTCTTTAACATCTATAGGTCATTCAAGACGGGGGTTTTACCCTCCATTCGGTGGAAAATTGCAAACCAGCTACCCACATTGACCTCACCCAGCCTGGGCTGGGCCGGAAAAAAGAGCCAACGATACGTGGTGTTCCCAAGAGGTCACCATCCAAGTACTGACCACGCCCGACGTTGTTTAACTTCAGTGATCTGACGGGAACTGGTGTATTCAACATGGTATGATCGTTGGCTAATTTAAGAGTCTAAATTGTGTCGCGAAACTTTTCGTCACTGTCAGAGATTCGCTAGGGTACCAGATGCCTCGTGTACTCAACGTACCGTAGACGCTGGCTCATTTAGGGTCTAAATTGTGTCCCGAAACTTTTCGTCACTGACATTGATTCGTTCGGGTACCATAATAAAATTTTATTTTTAAAATTAAAAATTATTAAAATTATAAATTCACTTTTAAAATTATAAATTCACTCTCAGTCACATACGTGACTGAGAGTGACAAAAAATTTCAGACAAGATTAGACTCCAAATGGGATCTACTAAATTTCATCAAAAGCAAACAAGGCCAAGAGGTAAAAATGTCGTTCACAGTGGACGATGTGCGATGTACGTCATAAGGAGACCGGGTCGCGATTGATTTTTTTTTGTATCCGAATTTGGATTCTACTCGTACTTTGAGGAATAAAAGGTCAATTTTTTGATCTTTAGATCAAGGTATTTAAGGTGTTTTGTAGACTTCTAAAATAATTACTAACCCCTGTTTCAAGTTGGCAGATTTTTTTCTTCTTTCGAACTGTTCAAAGGTATATATTGTTTTTTTTTTTTTTTTTTTTAATTAGACAGAATTTTTATTAAAGCCCAGGTCCCACATTCATTTCAACCATATCCACCCTCTTAAAAATAATAAATAGAAAGACAATTTCTAAAAATATATTCTATCCTACAGATATATGGGCATTGTACATTGAAAAAGGATTATAGGAAAATATCATCCCCTCCAAACTAAAGAAAACTTTCTGCTGAGCCTCTTACCAAACTCATTTCCAAGAAGGAGAACGAATCCCAATATATACGTGTATGGATTTGATGAAATAAGTTTTTGGTCAAAAATTCGACTTTTTCCTTGTGTTTGATCTTTGTTTATGTTATGTTAACTCGAACCTCCCTCCCCCAAAATAGGTATATTTTTAGAAAAGTCATGAAAAAGTTTTTCTCAATGTAAAAGAAAAGGTTTTAGAACAAAAAACCTTACACAGTTAAGATTCTAAGTCATGAAAGCAAAATATTTTATTCACTGTGATCCAAATTGGGGGCATTTTCTCAATTTCTTCCCGAAAGGTTCTTGATATTTTTGGTATCTCTAAAAATACAAATGGAAAATTACTCTGCCAAGTATATGTCTGTAAGACACCTTAGAGGAATGGACATAGGTGGGACCTGCAAAAAGAGAGTGCCAATGACAAGTTAGATACACTTGTTCTCGAAGGTTCACTGCGGTGATAGTGGCTATTTCCGATCCAACCCAGGCTGAGTAAGGTCAATGTGAGTAGCTGGCTTTTAAGTTTTCAGCGTCTTCAATGACATTTAGAAAAAATATATATATTGAAGAAAAGTTACCGAGTTTGAGGAGCACTCATGGTCAAAGTGAGATCTATGTTTACATACCTGAAACAAAGAAGGAAACAAACATTAAAAAAATATCAGTCAGTAGTCGGAATCTTAAGCAAAAAAAAAAAAAAAGATACACAAGCCGTTCTTTCTTCCAATTCAATTATGACTTAGTAACTTCCACAGTGAAAATAGGTCATACATATTTGAGATTGTGTAATGTTACTGGGAGGGTGACATCCTCACGGGTTAAGTCCACCTGAGTTGACGGTGTAAAAATAACACAGAAACCAATATTATTTTACTAACGTAATTATGTTGAGGTGGTTGACATGTTACTCGGAACCCACGCAAATAATTATAGCCTCCAAAATTATATGTATACTGACAGTTAATACCTTTAGCAGGACATAAGAACTTATTTAGAGCTACATTGTCATACTTCTGACTACTATCGGAAAAGATGTTGCCATTATTATTTGTGTTAACGCAGAATTCCGAATTCTCCGGCTTTTTTAAAAAAAGAAGGTGAACTATCTCGAGGATATATTAGATTTCAAAAATAATTTTTTATCAAACTACAAATAAAATATACGAGTCACGAGCGCTTTCGTCTGTTCATCCGGTGAACAAAAGTTTTTTTGAAATCTATATTTCACAATGACTACACCTTAATAATTTATGTAAATTAAAAATATCTCGAACATATTTTGTGGTGACTCACGGTCCGAGCCCATCTGAGCTGATGGTGTTATAATATAATGTAAGCTTCGCTCTACATTGTATTTTGCAAAAGCGGGATGAATGGTATTAATATCATCAGAGAAAATAAAAGTAGTATGCCAGTAATGGAGGACTACTGAAAACCAGCTGTTTAACATGCTCACTTAATGATGATAAACGCATAATATTACATTGTCACAACTTACTATTATGAAGCATTACCAGGGTCACTACACTACCATAATATTATTATACAGGGTGTCCATAAAGTCTCACCCCACCCCCTGTATCTCGAGAATGGCTGAAAATATAAGAAAACCCAAAAACACGTATTCCTTAGATTTTAGGAGGATTAATTTTAGACTAAAAATTTTTTGGCTGGGCACCGACTGGCTTCAAAATCTTGAATGAGAAGGTATATCAAGTGACACCTTGTTTTGAAGGTCTCGTTAATACGAGTTCATTACAGAAAACCAGAGCTCTTCAGGATCTACCGTTCACGAATTACGGGGTGGAACATGTGACCCATACCCTTTGCGGCCGCACCGAAATGGTACGTGAAAATGCCTAGAAAGAATTTTTTATGATCCCAAATAAGTAATTTAGTAAAAAAAAATAGTGTTCCAACAAGATGGTTGTAGCTCCCACTTCGACCGCAGAGTTCGAGCTTTCTTAGACAAAAATTTTCAAAACAGTTGGATAGGTTTGTCTAAGAAGGCTCAATTTTTGCGGTCATAGTGGGCGGGACAACCATCTTTTTTACTAAATTACTTATTTGAGATCATTGTAAAGAACGTGCCCAGCCTAAACGAGGCCAAAAATTTTTTATTCCAAAAATCTAAGGGATACGTGTTTTTGCGTTCTCTTATATTTTCAGCCGTTCTCGAGATACGGGGGGTGGGGTGAGACTTTAAGGACACCCTGTATCTGTTTGCCCTTGTAATCCCACTACTAGTCTCTAGTCACACCACATTTACCTAAATGTCTTCGCGAGGCTCAGTGCATTCACAAAAAACCAAGCAGAGTTAGCAGAAACCAAAAAAAATCAGGTCGAACCAGGGTTTCCCGTGTGCAAGGCCACACTAGACGAGGGAAGTTCTGTTGATGATGAATTTATATTGAATCGTGTATAGCTTCTGTTTCTCCATAACATTTACGTAAAAGAGAAGGTTTGTTGTGCTGCTAAAAGTGGAAAGGAATTTCAAGCTATTTACATTAAATGGCGCTACGTGTATGTTTTTACAAAAAACTCCATTTTCCTTCAACTATTCAAAACTTTTCCATTCTTTCTTTCTTTTTAAAATTTTTGAAATAAAGAAAGCGTGTACCTATCTATCTTATATCTTTATGTTTACTTTATGTATTGTCTGTTTGCTATACAGGGTGTCTCAAAAGAGGAGCGTTTTTCTTTACTTCTTTTTGCCCCAAACATTCAAGGAAAGGCTTCATAAAATTAAATTATTTTGATATTCATTTTGTTATGTTAGGTACAAGAGCTTATTGACATCTTTTCCAATTATAATTCGGCGTCCATGTGAATCTTAAATTTCGGCTAAAAAAGTGACTTCAATGTTAATGTCTTTCCAACAATAATTGCCAATTCTATATATATATATATATATAAAGTCAGCGGCCCAACCCTCATTGGAGTTCATATCTGGAATACGATTTCAAGGTTTGAAAAACAATGAAAAAGTTGTTTGACTTCTAACGGGACATGGTGTATTTAACGAGCCATAGGCGCTGGTCCCTCTAAAACTTACATTTCATCTTTTACCAAGCAAGCCATTACTAAACTAGTGGATCAAGATGAGATCAGGTGTTCAAGTTAGTCTTGTAGTCATTTATAGAAATAAATATCTTAATGAAATTTTAAAAAATCATTTTCAAAAAACAAAATTTTCCATAAATCGAAAAGCCCATATCGGCCATAACATATCAAAATTTTATGTTTCCACAACAAACAACTAAAAAGAAAAAAATCATTTTGTAATCACACCATATTGCCCCCCCTCCCGGTGGGAGGCATGGCCTCCAAATTTTTCATAAATCGAAAAGCCCCTAACATCAGCTATAATATATCAAAATTATATTTTCCTATAATAAACCGCTAAAAAGATAAAAATCATTTTCAAAAAACACAATATAGACCCCCCCTGGGGCCCAGAGCCCCCAAAAACTATACAACAAATTTACTTCATGTCCTAAATATGTATAGCAAAGTTCGTAAAAAATATGGCTTGCATCGCGTGACAAACAAACGTACACAACTACACATATACTCACAGACATACACATATACAAGTGCATTTCAGAATGTATACCGGGGTCAAAAGTGGAGTTCACTAACGTTCACAATAATTTCCAAGTTTTTTTTTTATCGCCCTCTAAATGACTTCGTCCTACATTTACAACAGCCCACACCTAAAATTAACAATAAAACCATTGCCTTCCTCGCAGGAAGTGTTCTCGGAATCATATTTTACGTTCTCTGAGATCGAGCACCAGAATAACAATTAGATAATTATCGGGGAATATCATTTATTCGTTCGAATTTTCATTCCCTGCTGATTTCATTCTGGATGTATAAAAGAAATTACACGTATGCCCTCCCTCAAGAGACTCATAAAAGGTGACATTTCAGAGAGAATAGGCTTTTTCTACTTATTTTATTGTACACGCATGGAGAAGATATTATCTTTATTCGGAAATGTGTATGAATTTTCCTTCCACGCACTCAAAAATTAGTAATTAGTAGTTTCGAATTGTGTGCTGAACACGAAGCGGCTTTCATTGGAAATCCCAAAAGATAGGTCGAGCAGGATATAAATTATAGCATGTTCTTAAAAATCATTGAAGAAACTTACGTCAGGAAGGATTCTTCTTTGACTTCACCTTTTTCCAAGGAGGGATTCTTCTTTGACTTTATTTGCCGACCCCAAATAAAACTCAATTTTATTTGCGGTCAGCGTCATATTCCTGAAGTCTACACTCTTTAGCTGTATCCCCTCCTGGCACGGTAACCCTTTATTCTTGTAGTATTCAATGCGTAGTGACTGCAATTTGCTGACGACTTGCGGTTCAACGTTCTTCTATCCTTGTTCTACATTTATTAATCAACTAGCAGGTTGCGGTCGCTTATCTTAATTTCCCTTACAGAAACCGGAAAATCAGCCGTATGTAGAAAACGACATTTTTTTAATTTCTGATGATATTTTTCTTGGATTCCAGCTTAGGTTTTGAGGGGGGGGGGGTCCATTACCATCATTCCCTATGGTTTTGGGGGAAGGGTCCATTCCCATCAATTTCCCGATATTGGCTAAACAGTTTGGACAAACATACATATTAATATCACTACTTTTAAAAATCTCAAAAATCTCGCTTTTACGCCTTTTATTCGCAACTTTCCGCATTTTGGAAATTCACTTTCAAACCTTTGGCGGTGTGCTTTATAAAAAACAACTCTAACTCAATAAGCTTTATTTCAAATGTCAAGCTAATTCCGAAGTGTACTTCTCAATTTTGATTTTTGGTGATACCTAGAAAATTCGAAAATTTCTCTATTCTCCAAAAACTTACTTTTTTTATAGCATTTTTTTTTTACAATTTTCGAAAATTTTGAATTGAAAAGCGTCGTTTCTCTTTAACTTGATACTTAAGTCATAGAGAAATGAGAAAAATAGTGAATACAATTTTTATTATTACCTAGATGAGTATTACCTAGATGAGTAAAAAAAAAAAAAAAAAAAAAAAAAAAAAAAACATTTCTACAGAGAGAACCATTGTGATCGCTTGCAAAGGTACGACCACCCTCATCGCAGGTAAGACAGTAATATAATTATTTATGTTCGAAGTACTGGCAATGTTCTCTCACCTCTCACCTTCATCCAATATTAAAACATCATAAAAATGTACCCCTTAATATTATTATCTTGTTTTTATCTCATTGCTTTTTTAATTGGAATGGAAATATTTTTCATTTTTGTTGTTGTTGCTGCTAATATTGTCAAAGCATTCTCATTCCCTCCACCGCCCGCCCCTGCCACCCTCGCTTGTTCTTTTTATATTACCCCTACATTGGTAACATTCAATTGCTAACTGAACTAGAAAATTAATTTCACCAGAAATATGAAACATACAGAGAGATAGGGTTGGGATATCGAATAGAAAAATCGATATATCGGTGTAGAATTACTTTCATCAATAGTCAGAATAAAAGTTTATGCATGAGATCATTAGCGAAAAAGAAATATGGAGCATACAGAGAGATAGGGTTGGGATATCGAATAGAAAAATCGATATATCGGTGTAGAATTACTTTCATCAATAATCAGAATAAAAGTTTATACACGAGATCATTAGCGAAAAAGAAATATGGAGCATACAGAGATGGGGTTGGTAGATCGATCGAATAAATATCGATATAAAATTATTTCACCAGAAATATTGAACATATATTCAGAAATAGAAATATCGATATATCGGTATCGAAAGAATCGCTATAGATATCGATGTATTTCGACGTATCGGAAAAACTTCTATAATGTGATCTAAAACTATTAAAGCAATTCCCCTTTGAATTGTCCTCAAAAAGTTAAGTGAATCCCATAACCCTACAATTCACGATCGTTTTTACTTTCTCTTCCACAAGCAGATTAATTATTGTAATCGCGCGCAAATCGACACATATTTTGACGTAAAAAGGCGTCTGGCGATTAGCCGAAACCAAAAAAAAAAAAAATAAAAAAATCAAATATGTCCTTTACTATTGCTTATGGGCGATATTTACACTATTTTGTTTGAGAAGCATAGTGAACTAACTCTATATTTAGTGGAGCGCTTGGTGAAAAAAAAACTTCGTATCATATTAAGGAATTGTATTGTATTTAAAGTAGAATCTAGCCAACGATCATACCACGTTGAATACACCAGTTCCCGTCAGATCACTGAAGTTAAGCAACGTCGGGCGTGGTCAGTACTTGGATGGGTGGCGAACGCCTGGGAACACCACGTATTGTTGGCTCTTTTTTCCGGCCCAACCCAGGCTGGGTGAGGTCAATGTGGGTAGGTGGTTTGCAAGTTTCCACCGAATAGAGGGTAAAACCCCCGTCTTGAAGAATCGCCTTTGAATTTGATCCAATACAAAACGCATCAGTAGAATCCAAAGCGATTCCTCTTTTTTTTATAATTAGTATTGACATTTCCTAAGTTTAAATTCATATGGAATATTTTTAACTTTCAAATAAATAAGCTTTCAAATTCAATGAGTATTTTTAATGTATATAAGGAGAATACCTTGAATCAAAATTAACTGGAGAATGTATTTTGCGATATTAAAGCGATTCCTCCTTTTTTTTAATATTAGTATTGACATTTCCTAAGTTTAAATTCATATGGAATATTTTAAACTTTCAAATTAATATGCTTTCAAATTAAAGAAGTATTTTTAATGTATTGTATAAGGAGAATACCTTGGATCAAAATTAACTGGAGAATGTATTTTGCGGGGACGGGATTTATTTTGTTTTTCTTCACTGTTACAAAAAACGTGTAGCAATAGCTATACGAACAAGCACAATTTACTTTGTATTAACGTTATAAATTCAAATTACGTAAAGCTCATTTATTGTTGGAAATTATTATTTTCGTTCAAATGCTACCCACGTTATAAAATATAAGGCATTGAAATTGTACATGCTCAGCAAACACAACCGAGCAGGAAAATTTCTAATTCTTGAAAAGTATCTTTGAAATAAAAAAAGGTAAAATCATTTTTGGAAAAGAAAAACAAAAGTTTCGAAAAATCCCAGATTACTTTTCTTTTTTTATACATATATTTTTAGGGTGTAATTTAATCCGATATCAATCCGTTAACCACAAATTATTGACGATTTTTTGACATTTTTGGCTTCACGTTTCTTAAACAACTTTAATTAATAAAAGTTTTTTAAGAAACGTGAAGCCAAATTGTTTCATTTTTCATAGTCAAACTATTGTTTCATTTTTCATAGTCAAACTGAAACAATTTGGCTTCACGTTTCTTAAAAAACTTTCATTAATTAAAGTTTTTTAAGAAACGTGAAGCCAAATTGTTTCATTTTTCATAGTCAAACTAAAGTTTTTTAAGAAACGTGAAGCAAATTGTTTCATTTTTCATAGTCAAACTAAAGTTTTTTAAGAAACTTGAAGCCAAATTGTTTCATTTTTTATAGTCAAACTAAAGTTTTTTAAGAAACGTGAAGCAAATTGTTTCATTTTTCATAGTCAAACTTTAATTAATGAAAGTTTGACTATGAAAAATGAAGCAATTTGGCTTCACGTTTCTTAAAAAACTTTNGACTATATATATATATATATATTTTATGTCTTATTTCATATATATAATCAATTCAAAATATATTGAAAATGCATAATAATTTACAGTAAATAACGTCAGAATGTTCATTTCAAAAACATGAAAGCCAGAACACAGTCAAGAGGAAAACAAGATTGCTACTTCAAGCGCCCAGAACACCATGAAGAAGCAATTTCACAAATGGGTGCCTCATAATGTTAGGTATATGACAAATGGTCTTTTTACTAAACTTGGAACCAGAAAAAACGTTATTTTATTGAGAGAAAAAAAACGATATTTTCTTCCAACTTCCAGGTTCTGAAGGGAAGCATTTTTGAACATGGAAATCATCTTATTTTTAGTCTAAGGAATATGTGCTTAACGGATTGACATCGAATTATGTTACACCCTGTATATTTTTTTTTATTATTCAAAGAGAGAAAAAATTCATACTCCTAGTACCTAGGTACACACAAACAAACCTTTGAGAAAAAGCTTTTTTTTTAAAAAAAAAACAAAAAATCTGTAAAAAAATGTTAGGATACTTTAGTAGAAAATAATAATTAAGATAAAAAAGAAAAAACAAAAATGAACACTTAGAAAACATGTTTAACAAAAAAAGAAATGTAAAATTTTAATTACCTCTGTGCTAGTTTTTTAAAAGTGAAAAAAAAAAAAAAAAAAATATGAATCCAAGCAATGCACGATATAAAAAGTAAATACACATACCGAGTGACCGGTGAGTCAGCATTGGACAAACAAGCTAGGATACTCGAACTAACATTGAGTCAGCATTGGACCAACTAAGAGACCATAGCTAATGAATCGGGCTAATGACGAATGACGCCGGATAAACAATTAAACATAGGACCAACAGAAAAAAAAATAGCTAGGCGACCTGATTACCGACGGGCCCGTATTGGACCAACGAAAACAGCATAGCCAATGACTCGGGCTACTGCCAAGTGACGGCGGGTAAACATTGACTAACAGAATGTTGAACAATTGTTGAACTTTTGATGAACCCTGAATAGAGATCGGAAAATAGCTGGCGACCAGAATAGTCGCAAGTCTGCATTTCATCTGCTCTATTTTTATGTCTTATTTCACCACGCTGATGGGATATCTAGGAGTGCGACTTGCTATTCTCAGTGAGCTCTGATCTCCATTCAGGGTTCATCAAAAGTCCAACAATTGTTCAACATTCACTGACTCCTCTCATCTGAGTCTCATCAATTTAAGTAAACTCATCAAGAGTCTTGTCTATAAAATAAGAATGATGAATTCCAATACACCCAGTACATGTAACATAAAACGGCAAGTATCCTTTTAGTCAAGGAAATGTGGGATATCTTTTGAAAGAAAATATGGTGCACACTTGAAAATTTTACCTCATAGATGAAAAACAAAAATGTTAATGAAATTCATAATTACATCGGTCAGTCAGTTGGCCACTTGAGATGGTAGAGGTCGTACAGTCTGAATAGAAAATTGACTTGATGTAGAGAGCAGAGCTAAAACAAATGCAGGGATTTCATTCTCGAATGCGAATTATAAGTTTCATATTTTTCAGGAGTACAATGTTAGTTCTCCACGTGGTGAACCCTGGGTAATGATAGAGAACTCACATCAGGTGAACAGGCAATCACTGGGCGATAGTACAAAGAACCAAACTTGAGTATTCGTAAGTATCTCAAGAAAATTACAAAATGATAGCTTTCAGAGTTAAATTCACGAAAATTTTAGTATGGGACGTTGTTATGTGAAAGTGACGAAATGTTTCGGGGCACACTAAGACCCCAAATGAGATCTTCATACAACATTTCATTAAAATTGGATCTTTTTTCATTTTTAGTTACAGTACAAATACATTCATATTAACTTCAGTGATCTAACGGGAACTGGTGTGTTCAACGTGCCACAGAAGAATTGAGCTTAGGGACAGGGTATTTAGGGATTTTTCCCACATTTAGAAATTTTTCCCACGGAAAGATATCCCACATTGAGCTTAGGGACAGGGTAGTTCTTCATACAATTTGAACAACTTACAGCATATATGGATGAAGGGTTTCGTATTCTGCATATCATGAAATCAAATTTTGAGAAGAGCAAATTTTATTCGTAGTCCAAAGGTTCATTATTGAAAATAATAAAAATAAAAAAGAGACTTGGTTAAAGGTAATAATCACTGGGCGAGATTAATGCCCAAGGGCATTTTCTACATCCTAAACTTTAATCCTTATCTATTTTCATGAGGTCTCGTACTCAAATTACTGAGGAAACAATCCTGCCTTAGCTTGGAATTGAACCAACGGCCTATTGTATACCAGACGAGCTTTTAATCACTATGCTAACGAGGCAATTGGTAAGAAGCAGCCAATATAATGGGTACCATTTGACTCTAATCTGAATTCTAACAGATTACGACAACTGGGTCAAATCTAGGGTTACAAGATAAATTCAATAATTTCCAATTTGTTTGCGCAAAGAACAATTTGAATTTGATCTAAAATAATTACAACATCATTTATTATTTTAATGAAAAATGACTAAACATCTTCAAATGACACGAAACTGTTTGTTTATATAAATTTATTTTCACTTTTGAAATATAAATTAAACAACGAAATGATTGAGAAATTTAAAACCAATTAAAAATTTAATGAGTACCTTCAAAATTTAGAGAAAAATGTTGAACGATTTTTTAAAAGTAATTATGACTTTTTATCTAATGAAGACTTGCGTTGCTTTCGACGGATATGTTTTAAAAATTAATGTTCTTCGATAAAGAACAGAAAAATGATATCTATAATATTATGTGAAGTTTTTTCGAAACTTTTATAAGTCACGGAGAAAGAGTTTTTATTACAAAAATTTACGTTTTTAAAAATTAAGTTAATTACCTATAGAGTGACCTTACACTGTCCCTAAGCTCAATTCTTCTGTGGTACGTTGAACACACCAGTTCCCGTTAGATCACTGAAGTTAAGCAACGTCCAGCGTGGTTGTACAATTTGGGGTCCACTTGGTTTCGCGCCCTCGTGATGCTGGCTATTTTTCCGGCCCAACCCAAGCTGGGTGAGGTCATTGTGGGTAGCTTGTTTGCAAGTTTCCAGAGAATGGAGGTGAAACCCCCGTCTTGAATGACCAATAGATGTTAAAGAGACGTTAAGCCAAATTAAAATATATATATATATATATCAACTAGCAGGATACGCCCGCTTCGCTTGGCGCCTTAGAGGCATGGCCGTTTATAGTTTCAACCCCAAAATATAAAGTAGCCTATGTCCTTTCCTAAAGTTTAGTCTATCTCCATACCAAATTTCATCAAAATCGGTTCAGTAGTTTAAGCGTGAAAGCGTAACATACATACAGACAGACAGACAGATAGACAGACAGACAGACAGAGTTACTTTCGCATTTATAATATTAGTATGGATTATATCAATTCTTGTCAAGATGTGATAGTGCTTACATCGTTCTATGAAAGGTCTGATCTGATGATGACAGCTAGAGTACTGTTTAAAGTACACCAACTTAATTTCAATTTGAACTCAAAGTCAATTTTATATTTTTTAATATCTTATTGTGGATAGGGGGACATAAAAGAATACTTCCAAATCACTGAAGTCCATGCCAGTCGTAAAAGGCGACTAAAGACAGGGTCGGAATCAATATCTTTTCCATTCCCACGGAGACAGCAAGGAGAAGCTACTGCATTATCCGCAAGGATTCTCAAGTATCAATAACTCATGGCGAGTTGTTGCAAACCAGCCCCACGGCTGTTAACTTATGATGACGAATATCTTACGATTCTTTAAATAATATTTAATAAAATATTACTGCCTACTGTCAACTATTTTGGAAATTCTTTAAATAATATTTAATAAAATATTACTGCCTACTGTCAACTATTTTGGAAACCCTTGTTTGTTCTCCAGTCTACACTGTTTATTTTATTGCTGTTTAAAAACATAATTCAGCATTTAAATTGATTTTCCTGTAAGAAACAATCTAACAGGGAAAATAAATCGACAATATTTTATTTACTGGAAAATTGAACATCGTAAATAGAACTAATCTGAAGAAACAGGTGGAATACTAATAAGGTATATTATGCAGCAATACAACACAAAGAACACTAAAATCAATGATAATAGCAAAATATAAATCCATCAGAACAAATCATCAAAACGAAGGTGTAATTTCAAATCCATTTATGACTTTATAACTTTCCATTAGGAAAAGTAAATCATACTTGAGATTGTAAGAAGTTACTTGAGGGTAACATCCTCTCGGTCCGAGTCCACGTGAGCTGATAGTTTAAAATAACAGAGACAACAAATTTGTAATATGTTTGTGAATCATTTACTTGTGTAGTGATTGTCATGGTTCTGGGGACACGTGTCAGTTATCAGCCTCCAAGAACAGACAAATAGAATGACAAATAAAACCTTTAGCAGTAGACTACAACTTTCTTGGAGCTACTGCCTCGTACACCTGGCTGGCCACAATTGGGCACGATAATTCCACTATTTTTTTTTTTTTAATTTGGTTTAGCGTCTCTTTAACATCTATTTGTCATTCAAGACGGGGGTTTTCCCCTTCATTCGCTGAAAACTTGCAAACAAGCTACCCACATTGAATTCACCCAGTCTGGGTTGGGCCGGAAAAGAGCCAACGATACGTGGTGTTCCCAAGCGGTCACCCATCCAAGTAGTGACCACGACCGACGTTGCTTAACTTCAGTGATCTGACGGGAACTGGTGTATTCAGCGTGGTATGATCGTTGGCTAATTCCACTTTTGAATGAACAAAATAATCACAGTGAGAAAGATCGGTATGAGGTGTTAGTCTTCATTTAGTTTGCATTGCTGTATTGATGGTCTTAAACATTTTTTTATGTTTGGGTTGCCCTGGTAACGTATAGATGGGCAATACAATTTGAGGACAATACAATGCGCTGATAAAGTCTCTATTCCACCCCCCTCTCCCCCAATATGTTTATAAGCCTAGAAACTTGAAATTTTCGTTACGACAAAAATTTCGTTACGACTAGGGCACTCTCATGATTAGGTTGCCTTTTTTTCTTTTTCTGCTTTAACATCACATTTTTTCATTTATATTTGGGATCAGCATTGCTTTCCTGAATGCTAACATGCCACAACCTTTTTTGAACGCGTACGTACTTCTTCTGCGACAGTCCAATCCTCCTGTCAAATCAAATTTAATATGTTTCCTTACACACAAGAATTACATCTACGAACTGGACATGAAATCGAGTGCGAAACTATTCAAGAACATATTTCAGATTTTTCATTTCCTCAGGGAGTAATAGATTACCAGCACACATCCAATCAATGCCAAGCAATCCCGCCATACAATTCCAAGCTGACAAGGAAAAATCAGATAATATACATTTATTTCATTTCATCTTCTAAGTGCTAGCTTCTCATTGATCATTTATTTTTATGTGTATAAAATAGAAAATCAGGAAAAATCGTTTCTTCTTTCTTGTTTTCCACTATTTGCTCTAATTTTCCAAGTTTGACATTATTTTTTCGACTGGAACGGACAGAAATAAATCGAAAACCATTTTCTATTTCCAAAATACATCCATCTCTTCATTCCTGCCGTGAGTTTCTCAATTTATCACTTAGTGGGAATACGAAAGCAATCAGGTGAAACAGAGAACTAGTTGGGGGAGACATGAAATTAATGGACTCTAATGAGACTAGTAAACATTTTACAATTTCGAACGTTTACTAATTTCAGAATATTTATCTACAATCTTAACGTATTTTTTTAGAAGACTATTGTTGTGGTTCAGTCTGCGTCAATCAATCAATTGGGGTATCGTTGTTTCTGATGGAAACGCAGAGCCCAGTTGGTATACTGACTGGCAAACTCATAATCATCATATCATTAACGTTGGCTATTTCTATTTTCAATTCTTTATTTATTTTTAATTATAATGAGATTTTTATACAAAGGTATTTTTCCCAAGCCTTTTTAGACTTCTAAGAAAAATCTTAGACTTATGAACACATCAAATAAATCACTATTTTCGTCAACATTTTCGATGGTAGCCGGATGTATGAGACTGCAGCACTAAATACGTTGTTGTTTTATGATAATTTTTGAATTCTCATCATACGAGTAAATTTGATCTTGGAGGCTAATGATTTTCATGGGCACCCGGAACCTTGTCAATCACTGCAATATAATTACGTCACTCACATAATATAATATAGCAGCAGAGTTGCTTTCTTTAAATTGGGTAAAAACCCTCCTTATTTAGATTAAAAATACTCTTGAATCCAAAACCAAATCACTTTAAAAACAAACCCATTCGATTTAAAAGATAATAATATTCCATCTGAATTAAAAGTTATGAAATGTTAATATTAATAATTTGATACTCTGATAAGTAATGTGAAGTGTATAATTACTTTTGCGTTCTTATGCTTAAAATTTAAAGGCGACTCGACTTAAGATACAATACAAATCCATAATATCAAAATTCCAGTTTTTACACTAGGCGCCACCCTAAATACAAAGTTCACCATGATTCGCAACCAAAAAGAGGGTGCACTGGGCGTCTTCACTAACTACAAAGTTCACCATGATCCTAAACCAAAGATATAGTGCACGAGTCGCCTCCACTAAATACAGAGTTCACCATGCTTCTCAACCAAACACATAGTGCACCAGGCGCTTCCACTAAATACAGAGTTCACCATGCTTCTCAACCAAAGAGACTGTGCACTAGTCGCCTGCAATAAATACAGAGTTCATGCTTCTCAACCAACAGAGGGTCCACTAAATACAGAATTCAAGATGCTTCTCAACCAAACAGAGTGCACTGGGCGCCTCCACTAAATACAGAGTTCATGCTTCTCAACCAAACAGAGAGTCCACTAGGCGCCTCCACTAAATACAGAATTCAAGATGCTTCTCAACCAAACAGAGAATGCACTAGTCGCTTCAATTAAATACAGAGTTCATGCTTCTCAACCAAACAGAGAGTCCATTAGTCGCCTCCACTAAATAACGAGTTCATACTTCTCAACCAAACAGAGAGTGCACAAACAAGTATTATGTCACCAGACTTAATAAGAGCAACTAAATTCTTTTGCTACTGAAGGTTGCCACCATGTACCAGACTGTTGTGATCAACGGTATGGTCGGTATAGAATGAATAAAAATTATGTATTGATTTTTTTTTTTTTCAAAATTGCAGGTTTTGTGCTATTTTTGAGTCGGTCATATTTACTTGTTACTGCTCTGATTTTAAAGAACTAAAATAATTTGTAGAGGATTTATTTTTCTTGCACCTATGGTCAAAAAATTAAAAAAACACAAAATTCATATATTTTTTCTTTGGCAGCTACTATTTATTTCATTTTTTTTTTTTTTTTTTTAGGCAAAAAAAATGAGGGGGGGGTCTCGTGACGATTCCAAATCTGGGGCGTAATTAGACCCTAAATTTGAAGCTCTGGCTCTTACCATTCTCGATATAGACATTATTAATGAAAACTGCTTTAAAGCGGTAAAACCCGCCAGAGATATATTTGATTGAACCCAAAGTTTCGGGGCTAACTGAGACCCCAAATATGACATAGATACAAAATTTCAAATCTCTAGCTTTTACCATTCTTCTTTTACACAGCAATAATGAAAACCGCTAAAAAGCGGCAAAAATCGCCAAGGGTGTATTCGATGGCACCCAACAGTTTCGGGACACAATTAGACAAATCGGTTAAAGCTAAGTGGCAAAAGTGCCCATCACGGCGGACGGCGCGGCGGACAAACGGATTTTTTTTTATTCGATTTTTGAATTCTACGTATCTTGAAACGTATAATGTCAAATTTTGAGGGGGGGTATTTTTTTTTTTTATTTATTTTTTTTTTTTTCGTGACGATTCCAAAGGTTCATTATTGAAAATAATAAACCAATAATGTAGATTTCAATGAACACGCCAAGTTGTGTTCTTTTTTGTTAACAATTAGTTTCCATTTCATTGATCATCACCGATTCAATGACGAATATTATATATTTCTTTCTTTTTTCTACGAAAAACAGAACACAAGAACAACACAAAGTTCAATCGAATACGAAAAATAGAAGAAGAAGAAAAGAGAGGGAGAGAGAAAGAGATAATGAGGGAGGTAGAGAGAGAACAAAGGGACTGGAGCAGGAATATTTATTAACAAACAATGTATTTTATATTTAGATCGAATTTCTTTTTTTATTTTACCCTTGCCGATGTCGTTCGACGACAAATTGAAACTAAAAGAAAATCGCCCCCCCCCCCCCCCCCAA
>CM022878.1:5489716-5500542 GCA_012654025.1 Pachypsylla venusta | reverse complement strand
TTCTCGCTCATCCCGAAGTGGTACTTCTCAATTCCGATTTTTTGGTGGTGAAAACCGTCCATAAATCGGGGAGAAACCGGAAAATTCCAATATACTATTTTGGGGGGGTCTATTCTCGGTCATTTTTCGTTATATCCTTTAGTTTGCCCAGAAAAAAAATTACAAAAAGACCCTCTAAATAGCGTCATTTTTGGCGGTAACTTGCTCCCACTTGAACTTTATTTTTTTTTCCGTTCTTATTACGCACCTACATACTAAAAGGGACCTGTGTGCCAAGTTTCAAGTGTCTACATTTAGCCATCGTGGAGCTACGTTGATTATCAGTCAGTCAGTATACCAACTGGGCTTTGCGTTTTATAAGTATAGATAGATTAAATGATAGTTGTACACGTGGTCCTTAGATGGCTAAATTAGATTAATAAAATACCGATGAGGTGATTAAAATATATAAGTCTAATATAAGTCCATACCGATTTAGTCCCAATTCTTCACTGTCAGTCACATATAACGAAGTTCCGTTCTAAAGTTTAAACCCCAAATACATGCCAAATTCCAACAAAATCAGTTAAAGCTAAGAGGCTGCACTTATATCTACAGCACGGGGGCGGCAGAAGAAAAGATTTTTGGTTTATTATTTTCAATAATGAACCTTTGGAATTGTCACGAAAAAAAAAAAAAACTAACCCCCCTCAAAATTTCATATTATACGTTTCAAGGTACGTAGATCCAAAAATCGAATAAAAAAATTCGTTTGTTCGCCGTCCGCCGCGATGGACACTTTGGCCACTTAGCGTTGACCGATTTGGATGAAATTTGTGGTATATAGGCCCCATCTGTGCTCTAATTGTACCACTTTTGGGCGCAATCGAATACACCCTTGGCGATTTTTGCACCTTTTTAGCGGTTTTCAGTACTGCTGTCTGAAAGTAGAATGGTAAGGGCTAGAGATTTGAAATTTAGTAGGTATGTCAAATTTAGGGTCTAATTACGCCCCAGGTTTGGAATTGTCACGAGAACCCCCCCCCTCAATTTTTTTTGGGGGGGATATTTTTTTGCCAGAAAAATAATAAACCCATGTGTCACATTGGCAGAGTTTTTTTTATTAGATACGAGCACTTTCTTCTGTACGACATGTTCTAATTTGATTTTGTTCACTAGAAGATGTCGTAACAGACGAAAGCATCTGAGACGCAACAATATTATTTGTAGTCGATACAAGAGTATTTTTGAAATTTTATTTTTCATAATGAATACACTTTATGATTTTTTTTTTTTTTTTTTCTTTTTAAATTTGGCTTAACGTCTCTTTAATATCTATTGGTCATTCAAGACGGGGGTTTTACCCTCCATTCGCTGGAAACTTGCAAATGAGGTTGGGCCGGAAAAAAGGGCCAACGATATACGTGGTGTTCCCAGGCAGTCACCCATCCAAGTACTGACCACGCCCGACGTTGCTTAACTTCAGTGATCTAACGGGAACTGGTGTATTCAACTTGGTATGATCGTTGGCTGAAAAATATTTCTACTCTAATTTGAACGAAAATTATTTGTACCATTCTATTTAAATTTATTGACAAATTGACACTTTTTGAAAATAACAGTCTCTTTCAGTGTGTCGAACCTGGATCTCACCAAAACCATTCGAGTGGCCATGGCCCTTTTCCTATCCCTAGAGCTTTTCGAAATTCGAAAATTCCAAGCCGTTCAAAAGTTAAGGGGCATGACCGGTTATTCTGGGACACGCTGTATAGAATGCAAGACGATCATACCACGTTGAATACACCAGTTAACGTCAAATCACTGAAGTTAAGCAACGTTGGATAGGTGACCGCCTGGGAACACCACGTATCGTTGGCTCTTTTTTCCGGCCCAACCCAGGCTGGTTGAGGTCAATGTGGGTAACTGGTTTGCAAGTTTCCAGCGAATGGAGGATAAAACCCCCGTCTTGAATGACCAATAGATGTTAAAGAGACGTTAAGCCAAATTAAAAAAAAAGCAAATACACGTGTGTATTTGTTTTTCCTGGCATATACCTATGTGAAGACACGTTCAAAGTAAGTCTGCGCGCGCCCTTATTAAACCTAAAGGGTGCTCGTCGACAGAGACCAGAATATCATTAAGCACACATTTTTGCAATACACATTTCCTTATGTGGGCCGCAGATCGAGTAATTTGCTGATTTCTTTGATAACTATATTAGTTACCGAGTTTGAGAAGCACTCGTGTCCAAAGTGAGATCTATGTTTACATACCTGAAACAAAGAAGGAAACAGAAAATTTAAAATCAGTCACTTGTCAGACTTTAAAACGTGTTGTCTAATTCTGATAAAACTAGGTTTTCGATTATTTTAGGACTACTCAGCACATCTGTGGCTAACAACTAACACGATGACGCCATCTAATAAATGAGATCAACTTTATTTTACAGATTTTCTTGTTAATCGACAATATATTATACAGGGTGTCTACAAAATCGTCAAAGTGAAATTCCCTGACTTTTCCAGGTTTTTCAGTCTACTTTTCCAGATTTTCCAGTGTACTTTTTCAAGATTTTGTTTCCCCCACCTGACTTCAAAAAACACAATATTGGGGCCCAGGGACCCCAAAAACTATACAGCAAATTTCCTTCATACCCTAAACATGTATACCAAAATTTTAGAGGAAAACGATAATAAGCGTCGCAGGCGAAACTTTTCGGGAAAATTTGAAAAATTCCCTGACTTTTGGTGTTTTTTCACCGTTTTTTCCTAAATTCCCTCACTTTTCCCTGATATTTCCAATCTCCTAAAATTCCCTGACAATTCCAGGTTTTCCAGTCTGGTAGATACCCTGATTAAGGCACATAAACCAACCAGTTTCGAGGCTCCCCGCCTGATATCACAGATGTGATAAGAGAGCAATTTAATAGATTTTATATTATATAGAAAATTTTATTTAGCCAGTTCATTCACTTGGATCACTTAGGTTAAGTAACGACTAGCGGAGTTTTACCAAGTGGGTGTCCACGTAGGTTTGCGCCCTCGTGTTGCTGGCTATTTTTCCGACCCAACCCAGGCTGAGGTCAAAGTGGGTAGCTAGATATTAATTTTCCAACGAATTGAGGGTAAAACCCGTCTCGAATGAATTGTGGTTATTAAAGAGACGTTCAACCAAAAAAAAAATATATTACTAACTAGCATCCCCTATTGCTGCTTCGCCCGCGCATATTTTAAATGGAATCACATTTTTATACACATGTATCATGCTATCTCCCTCGCACCAATGTATTTCTTATGGGGATTGTTTACTTTTCGCAATTTCTACCCCTTAAAATTAAAATTATGCAAAATCCTTTCTTAGTGTAAACTTACATGATGCAACGAAGGTCCCCGCCAAATTTCAAGTCTGTAGCATTAATAGTTTCCGGTCTACCTTGATCAGTCACTCAGGACATTGCCTTTTATATATAAAGACTACGTTTAGCCATCGTGGAGTTCCGTTCATTATCAGTCAGTCAGTATACCAACTGGGCTCTGCGTTTTATAAGTATAGATTATGTAATGGTTTTTTGCATTAGTGTGTTTTAATCGTAATTCATATAATTATCTCTTTATGAGTTTGATGCCCTGAAGATGAGGCTGGGAGCCTTGAAACTAATTGGTATGTGTATGTTTGTGTCTTAATATATTTAAAACATAACATATATACTTTGTATACCATATATAATAAATTTGTTGTCATCTATGTGAACCAGGCTTAATCTATAAAATGGAGTCTTTGCAAATGATAATGTCTCAGGATAAAGTTTCCACAATATGGAGCAATGAGTTCCCCCTTCATCACACAGGAACACTTGATTACGATATGAAAGTAATATGCAACTGTAAGTTCGTTAGTTATGCAGATGGAAATTGCAAACAATCGTTCCAATCAAATGCACAGCTTTTGTATTGTTACATTTTAACCTTTGTATACAAGGAGAGACAAAAGACTAGAATCCCTTTAATAACTTTGGAATGGCAGTACCTACATACATGCTAAACTTTGGAATGGTAGTGCCTATATGCTATACTTTGGAATGGTAGTGTCTATATGCTATACTTTGGAGCGGCAGTGACTATATGATTTAATTTGAAATTGCAGTACATATATGCTAAACTTTGAAATGGCAGTACCTATATGTTAAACTTTGAAATAGCATAGTGCCTATATGCTATAATTTGGAATGGTAGTGCCAATATGCTAAACTTTGAAATGGCAGTACCTAATATGCTATACCTACTTTGGAATGGCAATGTCTATTTGCTCCAAATTATAGTCGTTTGCTTCGTATTCGACCAAAAATGTTGTTGCGCACTTCATGCATAAAATTGATATACATAAATAGGTGCCAAATATCAAGAGTTTGCTGCCATTCGCTTATTTTTGAAACATCGATCCTTGACATACATAATACCAAATTTCAAGTCTCTAAATGCAGTAGCGGACCAAATGTTGAAATTTGAAATACAAGACCTGTGTGGGGATCTTGAATTAAGTAGCAGCCAAAATTATAATAGATCAGCAGCTCCCAATCTTGGGGTTGCGGCTCGATGCTATAATTCATGTTTGTCTAAAATCAGTAGGTATTTACGGCCCAATGGACAGGGGGGCCGGAATCGATTTTCCCTTTCTTTCAAATTTTCAATGGAAATCTTATTTTCCGCCCTGAATATATTCTATTCCTCATATTTTTATATATGGAGCGACCACAAATTCGTAGCACCTGTCTTGTCACCTGTACTAAAATTTAACTTTGAACTGGATCTGAGATTAATATTGAAACAAAAGTGAAATCTTTGGTAAACAAAAACAGGCAACCCACTAACTACGTAGGAATTGTAATAAAATTAATGTATCACGTATATGTACCATTTTATCTTAGAGTTGTCTTTTTTTGAAGGAAGTGGAGGGGGGCACGAAGGATCGGGAAACACAAAAGGTTGGACACCGTCATAGATGAAATCAAACGACAATAAAACACTTTCATGTATTTCTTCAATCGGTCGCCATTTTTTTAACGACCAAGATTTTTACGCGGGACCCAATGAATATTTTACCTTTTAACAAGTTGTATAAGGGAAAAAAAACATTCTTTTTTTCTTCAAGTTACTAAAAAATGGTCATACTTTTGTCCCTCCCGGTAGTCCTCCTAGTCTAGTGGGTATCACACTGGTATTGCACTTGGAGGACCCGGGTTCAATCCCTGACGGATTCTCAAAATTTTCGACTTAGTGCTTCAGATTTCAATGAGTACTCATCTTCATAAGCGGCATAACCAGAATAAAGGAGTTGGTTTGGTAGAAAATTTAAGTTATTATTATCTCACGAGGCTCTCAGTAATGATAGGCCGTTGTACCTCATCACAAAGACGTTCTACATTTACAAACTTTTGTCTCTTCCTGTATGTATTCTGACTGAACATTGATGAGTGTTCCTTGAAGCGAAATATTGTTTTGGTTTTCAATATTGGGTATCTTTACATTGTAATTTTTCACCACGCTGAACCGATACTCACTTCATAATTATTTTTGTGAATCTGAAGCTCTATTTTGATAAAAGTTTACCTTGTGGGGTCAAATAGATGTTAACTTTTAAATAAATAAAAACAAAACACCAAAAACAGTATTTATAATTATTTATAAAGAAACTAGTTTCGAATCATTCGATTCATCATCAGTCTAGTCGAGTCTAAGGATGGAAGTTCAGTGAGGATTGTTTATAACGTCACTCTACTCAGCACTCTACGTAGAGTGCGGAGTAGAGTGACGCGATGAACAATCCTCAGTCAACTTCCATCTTTAGAGACTAGACTGATGATGAATCGAATGATTCGAAACTAGTTTCTTCATAAATAATTATAAATAGTGTTTTTGGTAAGTGTTTTGTTTTTAATTTATTTAAAAATTGATATTTCTAACACTTACGAGTATAATTAACATGTTATTCAAAGATTCTAATAGATTCAGAATAGGGTACAGATTGTTTTAAATCAATTTAACCTGAACACCGAGCGACAATACAAACTAATATCGAATAAGATACAGGATGCCAAAAAAAAAAAGAAATTTGGGGCATTTCAGTGGAGAGCCCAGAAAGGTCAAGTTTGAACACTTCAATAGACCTACTCTTTTTTTAATACATTTTTGTAAAGTAAAAGGAAGTGTTCTTATTTGGAGATTTATTTTCATAAGAGTCATTTGTGTCCAGCATTATTTCCCCATTCTTCAAAATCTGGTACATTGTGTGAATTAAATGTGTTCCAAAAGTTCATAGCTCGGTACTCAAATGCTTTTCTTTAGATCAGAGGTTCCCAAACTGGGGGGCGCGCCCAATAGGAGGGCGTGAAGGTAAACTAAGGGGGGGAGACCAGTTGAATTATTATCATTTAGTTAAAATATATGTACAATTATTTTTACAAAGGTACTTTTATTGAACATGCTAGCATTCAGCAACACATTAGCGTTTTGAATGAGATAGCATTCAGCAACACATAAAAAGTTTGGGACCCCTTCTTTAGATAGTTCTTAGTCAGTTTCATAAATTTATAATATACAGGAAACGACAAAGTCCATTGTAGCCACCTATAGGGGCTCGTGGGCGGATGTTAACACTTCAACGTCGACTTTATTTATATTCATTATATACGATCGTCCTTTAGAAGCTAATATACATCATAACGAGCAAATCCAAGAGACAAATACAACTCCAGAAGGTTTCGAAGCTTGTATTAGCGTGGGTTCAAACGCAAACAACTCATGGAATATATCCCCCTAATAATTTTGTGGTATTTACCAATCACGGGGAACATGGTAGGGTCCAGGATTATCATCATCTTGTCCGGCATCCTCAGAGTAGCATAATATGCAACCCAACCCTGCCACCACCAGGGTTGCCACAAAACCTGCCCAAATTACCTTCCGTGATGGACACGGAAAGTAAGCTCCATGAGGTTTTGAATTGTAGTCGCTTCAAGTCTCTGGCAGTAACGTGAGAATGTAGTGGCTTCCAAAAGACGACCAGGTTTGGATGACCCTGATGGTTTGATGCAACCCGAATATTGAAAGCCCCAGCACCAACACTTTAGAGTTGTTGTATATTTTCTCGCGATACGATAACTTTTTTTATACTGCATTTTTACAGAACGCTCTAAACCAAAGGCCAGTTCATTCACTCAGTGAATATTTAATTGCATTCACTTTTTAAAAAAAAGGTTTCATATCCCCTCACAGTGTTATTTGAAACCCTTTTGTTGTTTCACATATCCTTTATAAATACTTCTACTTTCTTCCACTCCTTTGTTTATGTAATGTTGAGCTACGGAGAGATATTCCAGCTCGTTAATTAGCAACACCATCCATACAGGGTGAGCCAAACAAAAATTAAAAAGGTTATAGAACACATCATTTCCAACAATAAATACCGCTGCATGGACGTCCCGTCTTCCTTCGTTTTTTTCCCCATTTTTTTTTTTTTTTTTTTTTCACAAAAGCGGACATTTTCTGTTTTTCCAAATACACTAGAAATCACGTAAACATTTTTTTGGCTCATAGTAAATAATAAATAGTTTGGAATGTTAAAAATAAATTTTTCAGAAATAACATTCCAATGAATTTTTTTAAAAAATATTTTATCGTACTTTTTCAAACATAAATCTGAAAATCCTTCAGAAAACATAATTTACAATAAAAATACGCTTGTGGAATGTTTTAGTGCACATTTCACATAGTCTAAAGTCGAATTTTAGACCAAACTCTTGGACCAAATTTAATAGTTATTCGACAAAAAATTTAATGTTTTTTTGTTTTTCATAAAATGCAGCGTTTTATGTTATATGCCAAAAACTAAAATAACCGTCAAAATTTAACGTCTGCTACTAAAAAATGCACCTTCTTTGGTAGTAAATGTTTATTACTTTTCAAGTCCTTTGAATAATCAAGGGATATTAGTGCCATATGGACATACTATTCTACATCTAAGCCACAAGGGTTGCAATTTAATTGAAACAATCATTGCAAAATATCGAAAAATATTTTTTTCCGAAAGATTTTCGGATTCATGTTTAAAAATGTACGATAAATCGTGATGGTTTTTTTTCTGAAAATTTTCTTTTTATTTTAACGGTACAAACCATATTCCTTTACTCTGAGCCAAAAAAAGAAATTGAGTTTTGAAAAAAATCATTTGTCACTATGTGAAAAACCAAACAAATCGGACTGTACATGTGGGCGTATTTATTTTAAAAAAAACACCATTTCTCCACCATGTGAAAAACCAAACAAATCGGACTGTACATGTGGGCGTATTTATTAAAAAAAAAAACACTATTTGTCCACCATGTGAGAAACCAAACAACTCGGACTGTACATGTGGGCGTGTTTATTCTTGGAGATTGAGTGTTCTATAAAGCAGGGTCCACACGTATGTTGCAAATGTTGTACAACACAAGTATGGACGTGTTGAGAAAATTCTGTCCAACATGTTGCGTGATTCCAAAAATATGGAACATTTCTTAGAAACATTTTATAAACATTGAAAGTGTGGGCCCTGCTTTATGTTGTACAACATTTGCAACATAAGTGTGGACCCTGCTTTATAGAACACTCAATCTCCAAGAATAAACACGCCCACATGTACCGTGTCGGACAACATCGCAAGTTTAAATATCACACAGGTCTGAATTGAAACTATGTGAAAACAACACAACATTATAGGTACACACTAATAATTAAGTGTAGACGCTGCGTGTTGCCCAACATTTGTTGTACAACATCTTCAATTTTATAAACGTTTTTCTCGTCCACACTTTATATTATTATCATTATTTTAATGCGAGCATTCAATTTTCAACATGAGATATTTTACAAAAGACAAAACAAAGAAAAATTATAATACAAACTATTTCGACGTAATGATAAAATGCTACGCTTATTTCTTGTTAGACTTTCCAAGAATTTTCTCATATCATAAACGTGATTTGTATTGTTAACTTTAGAGGTGGGCAGAGATTGAACGTTCGAACTTTTAAAATATGTTCGAACTTTTAAAATAAGAGCGAGTCAGCAATACACCATTGCTATAACAAGAAAATTCCATTTCTATAACAAGATACCTATAAAAATGGCGTGAAAGTTATTGAATCGACTTTCTACATTTTATATAGAATAGAAAGTCGTGAGATGTTCACACTAAATTTCTCAATTATTGAATGGCAGTGATGAAAATTGGCAAGTCACAATTAGACCCTAAATGAGACTTGAGACTTGCATTTCATCGAAATCAGTCAATGCTATGTGGCAAAAGAGTCGCTTACGGCGGACGTTGCAGAGGGTAAGAGAGCGGAGGACAAACGCATTTTTGTTTATTTCCATTATTCTGCGTACCTTTAAACTTGAAACTAAACAATTCTTAAGGGTATTTTTTTAGTCAGTAAAATAATAAACCAAAGTGTTAGAAAATTATGTTAATTCGAGGTACAATGATAGTTTGCTTTCACATGGTGTACCCTGGATAATGCTGAAGAACTAACATATCTGGCGAGCTGGCGACCAATCAAGGTGACTTTTTGGTCAACCCTTTTTGAGCTTTCTTCTGCACACAGAAGAAAGAAACAAGTGAGCAGGGCAAACCAACCCCAGTACGGGAAAGGAGTTGATTGGTTTCTTTAGTCTACTTTGGGGCAATCCAGTCTGCTCTGTTTGTTGACAGTAAAAAAATCACATCTTGATCTCCCGGCCCACTATAGATCATCAGCAAATATATTTTAGTCTCTTTGATGTAAAAAACCATACGATAAATAAATTAGAAAAGTCTCTTTTAAGATAAAAAGCAAGGTCGTGGGATAAAATAACATTAAGAAAAGGTTGACAGTCTAAAATTGGGGAACCGAAACTCTATTTTAAGTTCAATTAAGATCTTAATGAGCAACCCAACTCCAAAGTTAAGACCCCTCGATTTTAGTAACTCTAGGCACTTTGCCAAGATACAATCTTTTGCCCCATTTTCAACTTTCTTTTTATGAAGATAAATAACTTTTTTAAAATGAGTCAGGAATCTTAGGGTGACTACGCATGAGGAGGGAATGTGATGGGGACTGTAGATGTGGAAGGGATTAGAGGGTGACTGCAGACGATGGCATGATGTGGATTGACTGTAGATGAGGATGGGATGGGAGGGTGACTATAGATGATGGCGTGATGTGAATTGACTAGATGAGGACGGAATGTGAGGGTGACTATAGATGATGGTGCGATGTGGATTGACTCTAGATGAGGACGGGATGTGAGGGTGACTATAGATGATGGTATATTGTGGATTGACTCTAGATGAGGACAGAATGTGAGGGTGACTATAGATGATGGCCTGATGTAAATTGACTGTAGATGAGGACGGGATGTGAGGGTGACTATAGATGATGCCGTGATGTGGGTTGACTCTAGATGAGGACGGAATGTGAGGGTGACTATAGACGATGGCCTGATGTAAATTGACTGTAGATGAGGACGGGATGTGAGAGTGACTATAGATGATGGCGTAATGTGGGTTGACTGTAGATGAGGACGGGCAGTGAGGGTGACTATAGATGATGGCGTGATGTGGGTTGACTGTAGATGAGGACGGGCAGTGAGGATGACTATAGATGATGGCGTGATGTGGGTTGACTGTAGATGAGGACGGGCAGTGAGGGTGACTATAGATGATGGCGTGATGTGGGTTGACTGTAGATGAGGACGGGCAGTGAGGGTGACTATAGATGATGGCGTGATGTGGGTTGACTGTAGATGAGGACGGGCAGTGAGGGTGACTAT
>CM022878.1:5478234-5489413 GCA_012654025.1 Pachypsylla venusta | reverse complement strand
TTAACTGTTTACATACATTATGCAGAATACATATCAAGGCATACATACTACAGCAATACAGGATACAAAAGATTCATTTTAACTGTTTACATACACATTCGCGTTCACAGCATGATCATGGTATAAAATACTTGACCCATCTCATCAGCAGAAGTGGTCCCTTGTCTTACAAATCTACGAGCAAAATTTGTAGTAGGAGGTCGAAATCTATAAACATGATTTAGATTTCGCAAGCAATGCGGGGAAAAATAGTTCAAACTATTAGTTCGACCACAAATTAACCGTTTTTTTTATTTTACTATGGAGCCACTGATCCCGGATTTTCTTCAACCCCGTATCTTACGGACAAAGAACATGCCAATCCAGCCATGCCACCCCCCTTCAGAAGTCTAGAATATCTTGTCTCGGCGTATTTAAAGTTTTATTTCATGACAAAAAAATGTTTTGTAAACCTTTTCACAATTCTCCTCTCACCTCTTTGAATAATTGAAATATTCACATCAAGCTTTCGCATTAGTGACGAATATCTTTATCTATCAGTCACTCGGTTAACTCTGTAGCATTTCTATTTGTGCTTCCGAGCATCGATTTCGACACTCACTCAGTTCAGCTCTCAACAACGGAGACATTCATGTATTATATCTATATTTAAATGCCCAGGTTTTTGTGGACGATGCACGATGGCTAAACGTGCATATATAAACAGTGGCGGATTTAAACTTTCACCGCCCCTAGGCAAATTAGAACTTGCCCCCTCTATTTTGACAAGAAATGCGACTTTCGCTGCAGTATGCCTTGAAAATTTTAATTATCACCCTTAAATTCTGACGTCCTAGGCCATGCCCTAAGTTGCTTTTACGGTAAATCCGCCACTGATAATATAAAATTAAAATTAGGATTCCCATTAATTTTTCGATATCTCTTAGCGTTTTGGCTAAACAAAAGGTATTTTTCAATCCCGGATTTGAATTTGTAACTCTGGAATGGCTAGTCTTAATTTTGCAAACTATGTCCTAAATGAAGATGAAAAGACAACCTAGCACGTTTTCGCTTTGGGTTGATGATAAAAGGGCAGTAACTCCAGAACGGTTGGGGTTCCTTATACACCTAAACCTTCTTCATGAATCACACTGTCTAATGGTGAAAACCGCATGCAGATCCATTCACAAACAGACGCGGCGGGGACTTGGTTTTATAATATGTAAGGATGTAAGTACGAAATAAGAAACCAAGAATACGCTTTCTAACGATGGTACTATTACACAGCCCAAACGGTAAGGAATATAAAAAATTAGCTGTAATGAATCCTCCCCCACACCCTAAAAAAACATACCTGAAACCTCCAGGGTGTTTTATTAAGCTGTTTGTCCGTGCTTTGCTACGGTTACGAAATTCAACGAAAAAAATTGAGATTGCGACATTGAAGCTTCTCAAGTTTGGATTTTGGTGGAACCGACCCCAGAGTGAGCACGGCTACCATTTAGAAAATTCAATATTTTACTCAAGGATATTACTTTTTGTACTGCGGAACATCTTTGTATCGAATTTCAACTTTCTCGTTCGGCCCAAAGTGGTACTTCTCAATTTCGATTTTTTGGTGGTGAAAACCGGCCATAGATCGGGCAGAAACCGGAAAATTTAAATTTTAATATTATTTAAGGGGTCCTTGTAAACTGTTATGGGGGGGTCCATTCTCGGTCTTTTTCGTTATCTCCTTTAGTTTGCCCTAAAATAAATTGCATAAAAAACGCACAAAAAAGCGTCATTTTTGGCGGTAAATTGCTTCCACTTGAACATCTGATTTTTTTTTCCTTTCTTATTACGCACCTATATACTGAAAAGGATCTGTTTGCCAAATTTAAGTCTCTAGGTTTAGCCATCGTGGAGCTACGTTGTTTACCAGTCAGTCTGTCTGTATACCAAGTGGGCTTTGCGTTTTATAGGTTCTGGAACCGGGGAGGAGGAGTGTCGGTCAACCCTTTGAATTTTCTAACCAATTTTAACCCAATTAAAGAGGTTAGAAAATGTTTATACGGCCATGTCTCTATTGCGTATATACAACCGTCCAATGTACAACGGACCCATGACCTGTTTTATAAGTATAGTACGGATAAATAGAATTCTTGTTATTTTTCTATACCAATAATATTGTGTGTTTTATTGTATTTTTTTATCTATTATGTTATCTTTAATGTTTATGTAATCCGTCCAATTAGTTTTCAAGAACTCTGTATAGAGTATTAAATTTTGGAATTGGTATGCTAAGATACCCACAAAAACTTGTGATATAAAATATGTAGATAGGTAATCAAGATTTTTATAAAATTCAGAAAAAGTGAAACCCACCATTCCACACAATAATTCGTTTACCATGCTAAGCAGAACGTATAAGAGTTGCAAGCTACTTAAACCCAATTCATAAGAATGAACAGATGAGATTATCAAGTAGAGAATATTGATATCAAGTATAAAAACATTTCTGCATTACTCATAATATATAATGAAAAAGGAAGACATTGGTTATGTAAGAAAATAAAATCCAAGTGGAAAATTGATGTGCAGTACGCACTTGAGATTTTGTATCTTTATTATTTCCAGCGTTTCCGAGATGGAACATATTATGACATTTTTATATTGCAGATGTTCGCACAAATCCAAGATATTATGTTTTCTCAATTTATTATTTAATAAAAATGTGAATTGCAGGAAAAATTAGGGTCCCATTTCATGATTTTAAGGGGTTAAAGTCAGTATACTGAATGACTCAACATAATTCTAAGGAGACCAAACTTATAAACTTGAAATTTGGAACACACATTCATCTAACAATGTAGAGAATGNTTGAGTTTTACGTGTCCGAGAGAACACCCATCCTCATCTTCGCCATTCTTCGAGAGACGCGGTCTCAGGTCGACCTCTCAACCAAATCCTAGCCGAAATCTCGAACCTCGCTCGCCGCTAGGTGATCAAGCATCGGTCTGAACGATAGCGGCATACAAAAAAAAAAACTAAGAAAATTCTGATCCTCACTTTTGAGGAAGATTTTGTCAGCGATTGTGCAATTATAAATAAATTTTCGAGGAAGATTTTGTCAGCGATTGTTCAATTATAAGTAAATTTTCGAGGAAGATTTTGTTAGCGATTGTTCAGTTATAAGTAAATTTTCTAGAAAGATTTTGTTAGCGATTGTTCAATTATAAGTAAATTTTCTAGGAAGATTTTGTTAGCGATTGTTCTATTATAAGTAAATTAGCTGTTTCACCCGTGCTTCTCGACGAATAAAGGAGATTGTCAATCTGCGTTCGTGTCCACTCTGTATATTGTACTCTAAAAAAATACAGATTACTGTATTTTTTTGTATTCGCCACAGTCCTTACAGTCAAGGTGCTGCTGGGTTAGTATTATATTATATTGCGATTGCCCGATTTTGAACTCGTATCTCTGGAATTGAAGTGTCGCAACAAAATTTTAAGTTATCCAACTGTGATTTCCGAATTCGGACAATAAATTGGAAATTGGGCCATAACTCGAAAACGGTTTGAGGGGGCTAAACAATTTCCAATTCTGAGAAATACGTAAATAAAAAATTGTCAAAAATTCTGTCATCCATCATGGCACTTTTTCTTTCGTCATTACGCTTATAAAATCGCTTATCACCCTTATGAAAGATATTTGTGGTAAGCTGTACAGCTTTTAACAAATTAGATATCGTACCGCGATAAACATTGAATTAAAAAGTACTGCCCAGGACTCGAACCCCCGATCTCTAGGTTGAGTCCCTCCCCCCTCCAAATTTTCTATGAGGTATATTGTGCGATTGTGCCCCCCCCCCTCCTATACAAGAGGGCTATATCCGCGCATGGGTATCTTATAAGTAATTAAGAACCACAAGCAAGTAGGTTGTACATCAAGTATACACAATGTTGATTATGAGTCCGTCACTTTACCAACTTGGTCTTTGTGTTTTATAATGCTAAATAGATGCTAAATAAAAAAAAAACAAAGTGGTGGGTACAAATTTGAATTGTTCCCCAAAGGTTTACTCTGAAAAATATTTTTTTCTAAGCTTCTTAGATCCTTCTGTCTGTTTTTTCCTTTTTTTAATATTTATGTTCAAGTCTTATGGTAATATTTTACTTCTCGTTTTATCCCCATAATTTCCTCCGACCGACGACGATTAAAAAAAGAAGTTTATAAATTGGACATTAGGGAGGGAGAAAAAAAGGTACGTTTTGTTCCCCCAACACGTTTTGAGAATTTTTTTTTAGTGGGGGACTGTTGATGGGGTCTGTTTTCCTTTAATAAAGAAAAGAAAACAATTTGAAATATGGAGTTTGTGAGGAGAAACGTTGTACTGTGTGTAACAGATAAATCTGGTGTGAATATCACGCGACTGTCCTTATCTATAAAAAAAGGGGGTAATTATGCATTTTAGGGTGACTTTAAAAATGGTCGAAAAAAAACGTTTTTTTTTTTGGTTTTTTTTTAATTCTAACCCAATTAGAGAGGTTAGGAAACGTTTTTACGGCCATGCCTCTTTTGCGTATGTACAACCGTCCAACATGGACCCATAACGGCCAATAAAAAAGCGAGTTTAAAAAAAAAATGGATTTTTTTTTTTGAAAAGTTACCCTAAAATACATATTTACCAAAAAAAAATGGACTGAAATTTTTTATGTTGAATTTTCAATGCTGAAATTTTAGACATTTACTCGGACCAGTTAAACTCGAGATTTAGGCTCTGGGTATCTCAAAACGTGTTTTGGCATTGAAAACTCGACATCGAAATTTTCAGCCCATTACAAACCCCCATGTTCTATGGATCGGTTTGATTTTTATTAGCAGCTGTGGGCAGACACCTGTTTTTACTACTATTAGGTGAAATGTTTTAACTCTCCTGTCGTTTCAGTTGTCTTGCGGAGCTGAGTATATCCCAGTAGAACCAATGATTTGTATACCGTGTGGTATACTCGGGCGGGATCTCATCCGTGTATGCACCTCTCCCAATAATTCTTACACGAGGTGTGGCTGGCTTTATTTGGAAGCACTCGGTCTTGTGAGGACAACTGAGTAGCTGTTGTTGATTACAGCAAAACGACAGGAGAGTCTATACCTTGGTTAACCTAATTGTAAAAATAAGGTGCTTCGCAAGGCTGACACAAAAATCAAAAGAAACCCTCGAAAATTGGCTCGAGAGGAAAAGATTCAGCTCAAATAAGGAGTTCATCTCTGAAACGGAGGGTTAGTTAGCGGTATGAAAAAATATATTTCTTCGTGGGATTAAACGGGACAGGAATGTGAGGAAAAAGTTGTCTCGTATTACGGATTGGTCCATAAGCTCTTTCAACTATTCAAACCTGTTAAAGTGATTGCTTCTAGATAGCTCGGAGTGAAATGTTACCACAGATTTGATAGCGTTCTGTTAACTCGGACAAATATTCTTGCAATATAAATATTAGTTGAACTTTCAGGTGGCCGCAGTTGCAGCACAAGCTCAAGCAGTCCAACAAGCTCAGGCTCAAGCAGTCCAGCAAGCCCAAGCTCAGGCAGTCCAGCAAGCTCAGGCCGCTCAAGCCGCTCAAGCCGCACAAAATTCACCTTTATTAAAAGCCGCCAATAATCCAGTTTTAACAGCTACAGCTGGGAATCCAGTTTTGGGTGGTGCTGTCAACGTTTCAGCTGCTCAACAAGCAAGTTATGCTGCAGCAGCCAGTTATACGGCAGCAGCTGCACGAGCTTATAGTACGGCAGTAGCAGCTGCACAAGCATCACAACCTAATGCAGCAGTGGCAGGATATGCAACGCTACCTGCTGGGTGAGTTCCTACATCTTTCAGTTTATCATGGGGAATACATTGTCACGCAATCACAATGCACATATGGGTGTCCCTCAGGGATCTATTTTGAGACCCGTCCATTTCTTAATTTTATCAACAATATTGTAACGCCTATCGAGAGTGGGATCTAATACCCTCTAGACCAGGGCTGCCCAACCCGTCGATCGCAGAGTGATTTTGGTTCGATCACGTCCAGAGAAATTCATGACGCTCTAAAAGTCTAAAAGCATACAAAAAATTTTTTTTGTAGCAAAAAGTACAAAATAATTGTGAACGAGGTTTACATCTCACACAAGTTTAGAACTCATGAGAACTAGGAGGAGGAAATAGAAATGAGGGGAAATTGTCCACTGGTAGTAGGGTAGGTACCTTGTCAGATCAGAGAAAGAACCTTTTTAAGAACCCTTCGACAAATAAAGTTAAAATTTCATGTTCATTCCCATTGTGTCAAAAGTGTGTGTGTGTGGGGGGGGAATCGATCGCGGCGATTATCTCAGACTTTATAGGAGATCTTCTCTAAAGATTGGGCACNCCTCAGTAACAAGAAGGTTATTTGAAAAATCATCTAGTTAGTGTTGCCACTCTGTATAAAAACAATATATTTGTGTCTTTTGAAATGTTTGGAAATGAATCCTCAGTAACAAGAAGGTTATTTGAAAAATCATCTAGTTAGTGTTGCCACTCTGTATAAAAACAATATATTTGTGTCTTTTGTTTTAAACTGTCGCTTCAATTGTTCTAATACAATGGTGTCGCTTATGACTATCATTTCGTCTCCAATTTTAAGCAATCAAATTTATTATCGTCTCTCAGATTGGAAGAGAATAAATATTTTATAATGGGAAATATTTTATATGATTTACATAAAAACAAAACGTTACAGTCAAGTGATTGCATCACTTTATCTCAAATCCACACAGTGGTGGAGTTAAACTTTCGCCTCCCCTAAGCGATTTAGAACTTGCCGACAATGTTGGCACGCTTTTCATGCAATAATTGGGGAAATTTCAATTTTTATATAAGTTTGTAGGTATTAAAATTCTATCATCAAAACGAAACAATATTATCTCGATGTTTTATCTTTTCCGAGAGTTGTTTTGGGAAAGAAGACGCGAAACAGCATTATTTGGCTTCATATGTTGATTATTCTTATATTGAATAGAAATTATTGAGAAAAATTAAGAGAAACATTTTTTTTTTTTTAAAAAAAAAAGATCAATTTAACAGTCATTTCTCCCGAGAAACACTTGGAAAACACAATCTGTTATTGAGAAAAATTAAGAGAAACATTTTTTTTTTTTTTTTAAAAAAAAGATCAATTTAACAGTCATTTCTCCCGAGAAACACTTGGAAAACACAATCTGGAGTGAAAAAAAGTAGGTACTCAATTGTTATCAGGAGGATGAGTGTACCCCGAACAACCAAGGACAGTTCCGAAAAAAAATCCGTTTCCGCCGGGATTCGAACCCGGTACTCCCGCGCAAGAGCAGGGATTCTACAACAATAAGGAGTAATTATGCATCGTTCTGAGAGGTAATCATCCCAGATTATAGTCGAGATAATGTGTTTAAAAAAGCAGTAGGCATAGTCAATTCACAGTCATCACCGACGCGACTGTACGTGCAAGTGATTACCGCTGACCGTCAGGTCAAACACCTACGTTAAAAAAGAAGCACGAACAGAAAAAAATATCATTATTTTCTGTTATTAATAAATTCATCCCCACTTCGCTAGCAGTCGACATTTTTTTTATATATATATATTTATATGGAAAGGTATACACACATAATAAATCAATATATATTTATATTTACAATGAAATAATTAACGAACGAACAACTTTTAACAAAGTTTCATGATGGCGGATGAACACGACAAAAATCCGGCACATAAATTAATTTTTAAAATATTATAAAAAAGAAAAATAATTTTAAAAAGTTTTGAAAGAGAGAGAGAGAGAGGGAAAAAAACTATATTAATTTATGGATGAAAAAAGTTTCCATCAGATATGTAGGGTGATCCATAATTAGGAACCAAAAGGATGACCAAAGCAAGACAACTGCACCAGGATGAAAGAAAAGGCACACATGAAACGTATTGCCGGGAAACTCACCTCCTCCATATATATCTAGTAAAGTACCAAGATAACACCAGGCTCAAAGAAAAGGCACACATGAATCGTCTTGCCGGGAAACTCACCTCCTCCATATATCTAGTAAGGTGCCTAACAGGCAAAAATACAACTGCTGCTTGTAACGCATTTTACGCCCTGTTGCAGGGCGTGTGAGGTACAGAATATACTTTTATAGTGGTATTAATGTGACTTTGGTCCGACAGCTTTTCGTGCTTCTCATAAGCGAGCTCGTAAGGAGGCATGTGAAGAAACATCAATCAATCCTCACCTACTATGCCCTCTACAGTTTAGAATTGTCTCTTGCAATCTACAAACTTACCCCCAAACTACAAACATTATAGAACAGCAATTAATTTTCCAAACAAACTTACTTTTACAGGGTGATTGGCTATAGATGTACCCCTAAATATGGTGGGTACCTGACATCAAATGGACCATAATTTACGAAAATCATTAGTGAGCCAGACGAAACAAAGCCGAATGACAGGGTGTAGAAGGTCATTTTTGAACAACTTTCAACGTCGCTTGGTGGGTTCTGTGATTGTGAGTTCCTGACAAGTTTCTGGGGGCCCATGCCAATTATTAGGTTCAAAGATTAACAATAGTACTCATTTATACTACCCGAGTAAGACTAAAGTGTCTCCTTAGTAAATATCTCAAATTCAGGAGGATAAAATTCCATGGATTGGGTGGGTTTGAAACCACGGCCTACTGTTTACCAGTTCATCTTCGCACTACACCATAAACAGATTAATAATAAGATGTACTCGTATGAGAATAATTAGAAACTATAGCAGGAAACAACATCTTATTTAGATCTGCATGCAGTCTCATACATCTGGCTACCAAAGGACATGATAATGCCACTATTGTTAATTGATAAATTTATCAGATCTAAAACCAATCTTTAGAGAAATAATCCACACTATATAATGGGGGAAAAGGTGTTCATCATAAAATTCTGTTGGGGAGGGGAGGGGGATTAAGACGGGGATTTAGCAGGCATATTTATTTTATGAAAAAAAAAAAAAAAAATATGCCCAGAGTATTTCCACTGAACGCTTGTGTTTTAATATTATCTCGGTTTGTATTTGGCACACCGGTGCGTCACAAGGGAAATAAAATGAAAGCTTTAGGAAAGAAAAATGTTACGAAAGATTTTATAACCAATTCAAAAGAGAATGGCATTGTAGATACAACTAAAAGAAAAATGTTACGAAAGATTTTATAACCAATTCAAAAGAGAATGACATTGTAGATACAACTAAAAGAAAAATGTTATGAAAGATTTTATAACCAATTCAAAAGAGAATGGCATTGTAGATACAACTGAAAGAAAAATGTTACGAAAGATTTTATGGCTAATTCAAAAGAGAATGGCATTGTAGATATAATTGAAAGAAAAATGTTACGAAAGATTTTATGGCCAATTCAAAAGAAAATGGCATTGTATAGATACAACTGAAAGAAAATTGTTACGAAAGATTTTATGACCAATTTAAAAGAGAATGGCATTGTAGATACAACTGAAACAGTGATGACGCCCAAAATTAAACCTAATTTTATCCTCATGAACCGCTGTGTTAAAACAGGTCTTGTGTGTCATTTTAACACACTGTTATGATTTTTTTCTCAACCAATGGAGGGTTAAAACCCCTGCGTTTGTAGGTTCCAACGAACGAATCACGAACTCAAAATCTACGTGATCACTACTCAATAAGATATATGGTAAGTGACAAAATGTTTCTTAGTTTCAGTAATCCTTACCTGTATTCAACGTACCATTGACGTAAAGAAGGTAAGTTATTGGTTGGTGATTTAGTGGTAAGGCATTTTGACTGATAAACAGTAGACCATGAGTTCAATCCCAGCCCACCTTTGGAATTCCATCCTCATGATTTTTAGATATTTATTACGATTGGGGGACATGGGGGGGGGGGATTATCAACATATAGTCCGGCCTCCTCATAATAGCATCATATGCTACCCAATCCTTCCACCACTCTTTTGTGCTGTCATCTAAGTTGCCAAACACTGACATTTAATTAGTTGTTGTTGTTGGAAACGGCAAGTAAATTTGGCAAATCATTTTTGGGACTGATGAATTTTGGCCTCACTGCGACTTTTCTTTCCAGGACGCCCTGTTCATTTATGTTTGTTTTACTGGCGAAATATTAATTATGAAGAAAGTAGGTAAATAAATTCCGTTAAAACACAACTTTTTTACTTGAAAAATAATTTCACGAAGCATGGTTTTTTTTAATTAAACAGCAGAAACTTCAAAGCGCAAATTTCACTTCACTTCTTGGTTGTGTTTAATGTATCAATATTAAATACAAGGACAGATAGACCCCGGGGCTGTCTTGCTAAAGAAATAAAGGGTTTCCGTTTAACATGGAAAACGCAAGTTATCTAACGAAAAACCATGTGACTCCTAATGGAACTTATACACACCAAATTTCATCGAAATCGGTCAACGCTGACTGGCAAAAGTGATGCTCACGACGATCTCCTTGTGGTGTAAGACACACGGGAGGACAGCGCGGCGACCAGATTCTTTTATTCGATTTTTTGAATTTACGTTACGTTGAAAAGTAAAGTATCAAATAGTCAGCGTCTATAGCACGTTGAATACACCAGTTCCCAATAGATCACTGAAGTTAAACAACGTCCAGCGAGGCTGTTCCATGTGGGTGTCCACATGGGTTCGCGCCCTCGTGATGCTGGCAATTTTTCCGGCCCAACCCAGGCTGGGTGAGGTCAATGTGGGTAGCTGGTTTGCAAGTTTAAAACGAATGAAGGGTGAAACCCCCGTCTTGAATGACCAATACATGTTAATGAGACGTTAAAAAAATGTCAAATGTTGGTGGGGTATTTGTCTTTAACCAGTAAAAGTTCCGAAAGGATATTTTGTGTGTAACACAAGACATTTTTCTCCAGTTCTACTTTCAAGAGAAGGCGAACTATACAACATATTACTGGAAGATTTTTGAGGGTGACCTCCTCACGGCCGACTCTACCTGAGCTGATGGTGTTATAATATGATGTAAGCTTCGTTCTGATTATTTCTACATTTCATATTGCAAAAGAGGAATGAAAGGTATTCGTATCAGAGAAAATAGGGAAGACAACAAGAAACCACTCTATACATCAGAGGTTCCCAAACTGGGGGGCGTGAAGGCAAGCCAAGGGGGGGGGGCAGGAGACTA
>CM022878.1:5427051-5450310 GCA_012654025.1 Pachypsylla venusta | reverse complement strand
TTACAGAAAACCAGAGCTCTCTAGGATCTACCGTTCACGAATTACGGGGTGGAACATGTGACCCATTCCCTTTGCGGCCGCACCGAAATGGTACTTAAAAATGCCTAGAAATAATTTTTTATGATCCCAAATAAGTAATTTAGTAAAAAATAGAGTTTCAACAAGATGGTTGTCCCGCAGAGCTCGACCTTTCTTAGACCAAAATTTTCAAAACAGCTGGATAGGTTTGGTCTAAGAAGGCTCGATTTTTGCGGTAAAAGTGGGCGGAACAACCATCTTTTTTACTAAATTACTTATTTGAGATTGTAAAAACTTATTTCTAGGCATTTTTACCTACCACTTGGTGCGGCCGCAAAGGGAATGGGTCACAAATTCCACCCTGTAATTCGTGAACGGTAGTACCTAGAGAGCTCTGGTTTTCTGTAATGAACTCGTATTAACGAGACCTTTAAAACGAGGTGCCACTTGATATACCTACTCATTTAAGATTTTGAAGTCAGTCGGTGTCCAGCCTAAACGGCCAAAAAATTTTTAGTATAAAATTAATGCCCCTAAAATCTAAGGGATACGTTTTTTTGCGTTTTTTTTTATATTTTCAGCCATTCTCGAGATACGGGTGGTGGGGTGAGACTTTATGGACACCCTGTATATAAGGAGGAGGATATAAGGAATTTATTTGTGTTAAAGCTAATGCTTTGTCACAATGCACTTCCCCATGTTATTACTAAATTTGTTGCCTTCGTTTGGATTCCAAGCTTCCTGGTTCCTGGTTACGAATCCGTTATTCTTACGAACTGAACTACTGCTGAGGCTGCTCCTTTGGAGTATTATTTTTAATAATGAATTTTTGGAGTCGGCAAAAAAAAAAATCCCCCTCAAAATTGATATTTTACGTTCAAGGTACTAATAAAAAAATAGAATAAAAAAACCGTTCGTCCCTTGTAGACGCCACATAGCGTTGATCGATTTCTGCGAAATTTTATATGTAGGCCCCACTTGAGGTCAAAGTGTGCGCCAAAAATGTTCATCATCGTCAGGCATATTTTCCATACATTTTCTTCCAAACTAGGTATCCCCAACAGAGCGTCCATACAAAATTAGTAAAGGAATTTATCAACACTTACAATCAAATGAAAATTACTCAGAAAGATTTACGAACGAAAATTTGTCTTAGCCACACATTCCGCCATTTTGGAAAACATTAAACAAAGTTTTCTTTTCAACAAACAATTTGAAAGAAAGAAAAAAGATTTGCCTACAAAAGTCGAAAGCCGATGAAATAATGAGATAAGACTTTTACTTGTAGAATACAAAATAAAAAGGTCACTCTATCAGTAAGTAAAAACAGAACAGAAGTAAAGGTCGTGCTGGTAAAGAAGAAGAAGAAAATGAAACTGGTGTGAACATCACACGACATTCTTTATCTATTAAAAGGAAAATATTGCAATGGATTTTCGATGTCGGAATTTGAATGTACATTTTGAGGTCCCCATAGACCGAATGTCGAGTTTAAGTCAATTTTGTGTATTTTTGTGAAAAATATGTCTAAGAAACGGCAAAAAATCGAGCAGCTGCCATTCATTTTCCAAGCAGGATTCACGGACACCGTCAACAGTACATTCGATTTTAATTAAAAATTTCGTAACCCGTCTAATGTACTAACGAAAATTGAAGTCTCTAGTATTTGCCGTTTTCTTATCAAACAAGATTTGTGAAAACCACCAAAAAGCGGCAGAAGACGGATATATTCGATATTCGCTAAGGGTAGATTTGATTTCAACTAAGGATGACGTTGCGCTTTCCGGCCATAAAGTTGAATTCTGATGAATGTACACTGAAATTAAAACCCCATCACTTGATATTCAGGAATGAGCACGCGGAGCAGCATTATGCTGCCTCAAATGTTGGTCAATATACTGTGCTTAATTTATCTTACATTGAATTTTGTTATTATTATTAATATTAATTATATAAAAATATAATTAATATTAATAATAATATTATTAATATCTTATATTGAATTGAAATTCAATACACTGAAAGATATTAATTAAGTTTTCTATCAATTTATTTAATTAAAACGTGGATATCTATTACCACATTAATAATACGCACAAAGGATACAGCAACATGCTGCCAGGCACAAGCTGTCACCTAAATACCTAATTCTGCGTAACCTATAGGACAGAGGTTCTAAAATTTAAATGCGAAGTTCATTTGACGCGTTTTTATATTAATGACATATTACTGGAATATTGATTTTATTCTAATAACTTAAAAGAAATTATTTTCGAAAAATCAAACAAAAAAGTTATTTTACTTACACAAAAAAATATTTTGAGATTTAATTTTGAACTCGTACATACCTGCGAACAGAAACCAACCAAGAGTACACAATTAGAAACACTCGGGCAATTTATGTCAGACACCACAGAGATTCGCTTCAATAAACAGCGTCCTCACCCGGATAAGTGAACGCCTAAACAGTAAAGAACACGTGGTATCAAGTAGATTTCTAATTTCCATCCGAGTAAGTACCACGCCCGACTTTACCTGACTTCAGTAATCTGATGGGAACTAGTATTCAACATACTGACAGCAGAAATATGCCTTTCTTTAAACAAGTCTTGCCTCAGAACCGCTTTCGCATTACTTCAGATCACTACTTCCTTTCCATAAGAAGTTACAGTTTACAGGGAAGATACAATTTGCTACAAAAGTAAAGTCGTTGTTGGAAATATATTTTTTTTAAAAAAAAAGATAGAAGAAAAATCCATGACACAGTATGGGTTCTAAATGATATTCCGTTTATAATCTTCTGGGAATTTGTATTCCATATTCCATAATATTACTCTGAACGAATATTCTGTACAGGAAGAGTAAGGCGAGCAATTTTGACGAACAAAGTCGATAAATTTAGTTACTACTTTCTTATTGATGGATGCACTTGAGGTACAACGATGGGAGCCCAGCCCAAAGTGAATTGCATTTAACATTCGCATCATCATGAACTAACTTGTATAAATCAGAAATTTGTATGTATGAGGGGTTGTCTGTTACAATAGCACAGCCCAAACGGTAGCAGATAGCGAAAAATAGATGGGAATGGATTCCCCAAAATTTTGACCTAGGCGACCCCAGGAAAATTATCAGAACTAAAATAACTAAAATCCCCATAAGAAATACATTGGAGCGAGAGAGACAGCATGATACATCATTTAAAATATGCGCGGGCGAAGCCGCGATCGAGGGATGCTAGTTNCATTTTATTTTTTTTGGAACCTAACCCAATACTACTCCCAACACGTTTTCTACACAGCTTAACAACCGGTTACTACTCCCCATGTTCTTTCTAGGTTAACAAACGTGTAGGTAATATGTAATCTATGTGTATGCTCTAATCGCGTTTAAACGATTATACCTCGGTGATATGATTATTAATGTGGGAGTCATATTTATTATCATTTTTTTCTCTCATCTTCTCGAAACGAAGTTCGGGTACTCAGCTAGTATTCCATAATATTACTCTTACTACTTTCTTATTGATGGATGCACTTGAGGTACAACGATGGGAGCCCAGCCCAAAGTGAATTGCATTTAACATTCGCATCATCATGAACTAACGTGTATAAATCAGAAATTTGTATGTATGAGGGGTTGTCTGTTACAATGGCACAGCCCAAACGGTAGCAGATAGCGAAAAATAGATGGGAATGGATTCCCCAAAATCATGACCTACGCGACCCCAGGAAAATTATCAGAACTAAAATAACTAAAATCCCCATAAGAAATACATTGGAACGAGAGAGACAGCATGATACATCATTTAAAATATGCGCGGGCGAAGCCGCGATCGGGGGATGCTAGTATATTATTAAAGATGAGATGGTTCTCAAAATATCATAAAGTCTTTAACTTTTCGAACAAGTCCAAGAACAATTTTTGACAAATGTCGAAAATTATATTTGACATGTGAATATGGTGTCCATGATCAGCTAAGCACTTCAGGATAATAATGCATTGTTACAACCTAGATATGTGGGTATCACAGTATTACAAGGGCCACTACACTAAACTATCAATGCACTATAATGGTTTTTACTCTTGTAATGAGACCACTGGTCGCTACTAAATTGTCCTCACGAGGCGGAGTACACCACAAACAACCAAGCACAGTTCATCCAGCATTAGAACCTGGATCTCATGCGTGCAATGCCGGGGTGATACCTAATAGGCCAGGGAAGCTTTTTTCAGAAAAATGACTTCGTATAAAGTTGATTTCTTTCTTTCTTTCGTTTTACCCACTCTCAATTTTTTTCATATTAATAAAAAGTGAAATATGTCTCTTCTTTTAGTTCGCACAGCGGCTGCTTGCTGAACACGCGTTTTCCTTCTGACATACCTGACAGAGAGAGAAAGAATAAATTTCAGTTGATGGATGGAAAAGAAGAGAAAATCTAATAAGGTTTGTCTACACGGGGAATATTAAAAATAATAACTCACAATCAGAAATGTATTGTTGTTGGAGGGGCTGGCTGGGCTGTTTGTTACAAACATTTGTTGAAATGAGAGAATGATGCCAAATAATAACAAACAATATTGATGCTGGTGTGAAACCAGCTTAAGTGTTAATATAAATATATATTTCTTTGAGTTATTCTGTCACAATTTTTGTGAACATCATAGCATTAAAGGTATTCACAACAAGCACTCGAATATCAACTTTAACAAATTTTTGACCCGTATAGGAATCGAACCGGGACCTCCTTGGTGGAAATGCCTAGTCTCCTCTAAACACTAGGCATTTCCACCAAACATGAAATTCACCAGGCGACTCCACTAACAAAGTACACTAGGCTCCTATACTAACCACAGAATGCTCTTAGCACCTTCACTAAACATAAAGTGGACTAAGTACTTCCACTAAACACAACACTAGACGCCTATACTAAACACAGAGTACTCTCAGCACCTCCACTAAAGACAACACTAGACGCCTATACTAAACACAGAGTACTCTCAGCACCTCTACTAAACATAAAGTGCACTAGGCACCTCCACTAAACACAATATTAGGCGCCTACGCTAAACACAGAGTACTCTCAGCACCTCTACTAAACATAAAGTGCACTAGGCACCTCCACTAAACACAACACTAGACGCCTATACAAAACACAGAGTACTCACAGTACCTCCACTAAACACAACACTAGACGCCTATACAAAACACAGAGTACTCTCAGTACCTCCACTAAACACAACACTAGACGCCTATACAAAACACAGAGTACTCTCAGTACCTCCACTAAACACAACACTAGACGCCTACACTAAACACAGAGTACTTTCAGCACCTCTACTAAACACAACGCTAGACGCCTATACAAAACACAGAGTACTCTCAGTACCTCCACTAAACACAACACTAGACGCCTATACAAAACACAGAGTACTCTCAGCACCTCTACTAAACACAACACTAGGCGCCTATACTAAACACAGAGATTACTCTCAGTACCTCCACTAAACACAACACTAGGCGCCTATACGAAACACAGAGTACTCTCAGCACCTCTACTAAACACAACACTAGGCGCCTATACTAAACACAGGGTACTCTCAGTACCTCCACTAAACACAAGACTAGACGCCTATACAAAACACAGAGTACTCTCAGTACCTCCACTAAACACAACACTAGGCGCCTATACTAAACACAGAGTACTCTCATTGCCACTAATTAATATTCTCGAGAGAAATTATCCACATCTAAGTGTGCGCTAATTTATATTAAAAAAACCAAACCATTTTTTTCTGCTATTTTCTATCCCTTACATTTTTTTTTTTGTAAAATTTTAATTTACGATAGTCTAATTTACGAGACCCCGTGGTGCAATTTGATAAAAATATTTTTTGGAAAGTTGTTCAGATTCAATACACTTTGAAGTCGGTTGATGGTAATAATGAAAAACAATGCAAGCTTTGTCGGGTAATAATTATTATCAGGAGGCCTGTTTTCGTTGCTTTATGTTCCATGAAGAATATAGATCACAAGACACAAAACAGTCTGATCAAAAAGTATATCTCAAAGACTAGTAATTTAGCGAACTGTAGAATTCACGCAAACTGGTAAACAGAAGGGTGTAGGTTCAAACTCATGGAATTTTCATTCTCATGAATTCGACATATTTACCACTATTGGAGGAAATGCAACTCAGAGTAGCATTATATGCTACCCAATCTTTCCCTTTCCGTGATGGAAACGTAAATTAGTAAATACTTAAGAAAGTTTTTTTTAAAAAAAAATTGGCTTAACGTCTCTTTAACATCTATTGGTCATTCAAGACTGGGGTTCTACTCTCTATTCGCTGGAAACTTGGAAACCAGCTCCCCACATTGACCTCACACAACCTGGGTTAGGTCGGAAAAATAGCCAGCATCACGAAGGCGCGAACCGATGGTACGTTGAATACACCTCTCACCCACATAGAACAACCTCGCTGGACGTTGCTCAACTTCAGTGATCTAACGGGAACTGGTGTATTCACAACGTGCCATGGACGCTGGCTACGTAAAAAAGTACTCACTTAATGGGCTACCATTTGGCTTGCGTAAACTAATCAGCCAAGTATATGAACATGATAAATTTCCATACCAAGTTTCATCAATATCGGACAAGACGTTCAAACAAACAGACAGCCAAATTCAAATAACCTGTAATCAAATAATTGACTATCATTTGGTCCCGCGTAGCCCAACTAAGAGGCTAAGTCCATGAACATAATGAATTTCCATACCAGGTTTCATCAAAATCGGACAAGTGATTCGAAATTTATGGTAGAAGGAAGAGAAAAATCGTTTTGTTAAAACTGTTCGGTCAATCATTGAGGACGGGCTTCCCAGCGTTGTTACAGGTTCAAATTCTAATTCATAACTCATAAAAGTTTATGTTGCGGTCTATATAGTGGCATGGTATAGAGAAGATACGGTTTCTGGAGAGCAGAACTGGAGCTTTTGTTTATCTGTTGGTAAGCCTAAATCTGTTTATCAACTTTGGTTTATTATATTCAATAATGAACCTTTGGAATCGTCACAAAAAAAAAATAAATAAAAAAAAAAATCTGCATATTAGATTATGATGTTGGGAGCAACTGTTTTTAATATTTTTGTCAACTCATTGTGTCTATGGTACGTTGAATACACCTGAAATCTGCATATTAGAATATGATGTTGGGAGCAACTGTTTTTAATATTTTCGTCAACTCATTGTGTCTATGGTACGTTGAATACACTTGAAATTTGCATATTAGATTATGATGTTGGGAGCAACTGTTTTTAATATTTTCGTCAACTCATTGTGTCTATGGTACGTTGAATACACCTGAAATCTGCATATTAGATTATGATGTTGGGAGCAATTGTTTTCCGTATTTTCGTCAACTGAAATCTGTATTATAACAATATGAAAGGATTTTTTTTTCACATTATAATTTATAACTTGGGATTTCCTCCGTAAGTATATAAATTTTAAAAAAATATGAATGTTGGGGTTGAAGGGGTGAAAAAGGTCCCGAACGTATTTACTTGTGTTCATTTGCTTAACATTGTAATTGTTACATATAATAGAAGAAGTAGTGGCGTGGTCTGGCAAAGTCATGGTGAGTTATGATTAATTATGGGTTTATGTGTGCCAAATTATAATATTTTTGCTGTTAAGGTTTCTTTATTTTGCTAACGCCTCTTTAGCATCTACTGGCCAGTCGAGAGGATTACTCTCCATTCACTGGAAACTTACAAATGAGAAAATTGACCTCGCAAATGTTGGTTTGGTTTATGACGAGGGGATGAACTTCATTAAATCTAGCTGGGCACTGCTCAACGTTGGAAATTTAACGGATCAATTCAACGTGCCATAGACGTAAAACACGTTTTGTGGTCCAATAGACAAAATATCGCGTTCCGGGCATTGGAAATATCGTGTATCGAAATTACGGATGGCATTTTTTTATAACGGGTAAAGATTTTATTTTAAAGGCATGGTTGCATGGTATAAAATATTTTCAATGGACAGAGAATGTTGGGGAAAGCGGTGATGGATAACAGCTATGTAGCAGTATAATTATCGTGTGCTGCCTATGTTGGCAGCACAAATTATTAAATTGTGATGACTGGCAGTGTTGTGTGCCGGCTTTCGTCAGCAATAATATCACGCTTCTTTTTTAACTTCACCAGATCTTCCCAATTCTATTTGGGGTCAGGATTGCCTTCCTGAATTCTACAATGCCAACAACCTTCTTTTCAGTGCCTACTCTCTTTAGCTGTACTCTTCTCTGGCATGGCAACCCTCTCGCTTTCTTCTCACAGTATCCATAGAAAATCTCTCTTCATGCGTTTGAAGTAGAGTTTCTTAAAAGGCTGGATGCCCTTCCCAACACCAAACCTTCTGTATTTACACGGGTTTAGGATCGTTACCTAATGAAACTGGCTTGCTCCCCGCGTTTTGTAATTTGCTGATGATTTTCCATTTTTTATTTAAAGCTGGCAGCTCTAACACCAAACCTTATTCACACGGGCTTAGGACAGTCACTTAATGAAGTTATATTCAGTAACTACATGTTTTATACTAAAAAAACGAATCAAAAAATCTGCGCTCGCCTGGTAAACAGGAGGCCGTGGGTTCAATAATCCCCAACAGAGACAGGATTTTTCCTCCATTAATTTGAGTACTTGACCACATAAAAATAGAGCTCTGAGGGTTAGGTGGTAGAAAATATCTCAGGTATTAACCTCGCCTATTGGTAACCATCCACTCAAGATCCTATATTTTTTTTTAAAAAAAACCTTTTCAAATGGAGTTTGTCGCTCGTAGTAGTATTTAAATGCGATTGTATTTGGAAGCGATTACTAGCACACGCTACTATAAGCAAATTGAAGCGACTACACAGTACAGAGAGTCAAATAGTGCTTGTCGCTCGTAGTAGCGTCTAATTGTGGTAGTTCTTAGTAGCATTTAAATGCGGTTGTCATTTGGACGCGATTACCAACACACGCTACTATGAGCAAATTGAAGCGACTACGCAGTACAGGGAGTCAAATAGTACTTGTCGCTCGTAGTAGCGTCTAATTGTGATAGTTAGTAGTAGCGCCTAAATGCGGTTGTCATTTGAAAGCGATTACTATTAGCACACGCTACTATGAGCAAATTAAAGAGACTGCACAGTACAGGGAGTCAAATAGTGCTTGCCGCTCGTAGTAGCGTCAGGCGACTACACGCCACACAAAGTCAAATTCACAATGACCTCTTGCATTTTACTTACACACTATTACTCCCCATTGATCTGTCTGTGTACATTTTATACATCATTTTATATTCGAGTTTTTGTTATTGCTCGTTAGTTACAAACCTCGACACAAAGAAAAACATATATATATATGAAATTTGCTACTTTTCGTGTCCAGTTCCACCCGCTGTTATTTTTAGATTTTTATTCAAATTTTCGTGACAATTTCAAAGGTTCATTATTGAAAAAAATAAAGGGGAAAAATTGTTGAAAGACTATGACATAAGGCTTGTCTGAAGTAAACATAAAGCTCGCTAAATTTCCTTAACATCTCACGACACTGAATCTTCAAATCGTAACACATCGATTTCGAATATGTCAATAATCGAACCGGATCTTCTCTACACAATTCCAGTGGAGAAGAATGCATAGCTGCACTAGTTCCCCTTGGGAATCAAGAAATTCGTGTTTCAGCGGATTTCCAAATTTGGAACGGCTTTCTAGATACCCCATCTATTTTACAGGTTTACGGTACTACCATATATGAAGGTGGGGAAATCGTGCGCAGCGGTTAATGGTGCGCACCTGTATATCTTGGATCTGTCAACACTGAGATGGAACACAACACACTGTAACAGTCTCCCCCTAGTGAGAGTTAGTGATACTACTTTATCAGAAGTTTGTTTTTGTTTTGATCTGTGAGCACTCGACGATTGTTTCAAATTCAAATATTTCTTATAATTTTTGATGTTCAGAAAATAAGACGGTATGTGATTGTGATTTTTTCGTTAAGTTTTTAATTGTTTATGTATAAAAAACGTTGAATTAGTGTGCGCAAACTGTGATCAGTGCTGTGTTGTTTTCAAAAGTGGTTGTAATTTTTTAATTTAAGGGAGAAAACTTGAAAATTGACCCCTGCGCACCATTCCCGACGGTAGGTGTATCGTGCGCATTTGACTTTTCTTGAAAAAAAAAACATATCTGTGCAATATAATAATCTTCGTTCATTAGTTAGCCAACAATATTTGAGTTTCATTTCTACAATTTTTAACTTTCTAAGTCCAACAGCAAGGATTCTACAACGTCTCTCGCTTAGGTGCGCATAATTCCCCCACCTACCCCTACAGCTTCATTCCTCCTTTTGACAGTCACCCTGTATAACTAGCAAGACAGTAAGATTTTCTCAGTACCGCAAACCGTTTCGTTAAACTTTAAACTGACTTGAAAAGCATTGTATAGAAACAAGACAAGCGAAAACATATAAAATTGAATGAGTTTATTATGTAAAAGTCGGCAACATCTTTGTATAATAATATCCAGAATGAACACTCTCGGAGATGGAAGAGTGAATCGAATGCTGCTCAATATCTTTATTTAAATATTTAATATAACAATTTATTGAGGAGCTCCGCCCGCCATGTCAAATACAATGAGCGTTGTAAAAGTGATATATTACTTCACGTCACAAAAGTGCACTTTTCAGGTCTTTCCACAGCCCCGAAAAAATAAAATGAAAGATGAAAATGCATATTTTGTATTATAACATATATCACAATTTTCTGGGCATCATAGCATTACAAGGTATTTCTTAACAATCACTTCAATACACCAAACTATAGTTAACAATTTTCTCATATGCAATAGCTATGACCTCTACTGTTCAGTCTCTGATATGTACATAAGGCCCATCTCTCTTTCTCTCTCAAAGGAGAATACTGAAAAAAGACTTTGATTTGTGATTTCATTCCAAATGGAATTTTTAAAGGACTTCCTTTGAATTGACATTTTTTTCATTTAACAAAAGACAGTAACAATATAATTTACCTTTTAATAAAATATGAAACGATATTGATTTTCAAACCTAGTTCAGGGCATGACAAAAGATACAATATTCACACAAAAGTTTTCTACAATCTCGGAAAATGTAAGTTACTCGTATTTTTGACAGATGCTGTGATGAAACACCTTATCCAATTTTAATGAAATTTATTTATTTTTTCTCACGAATTTTTCAGTTTTTGGGGGACGGAATCAGAATCTAATTTTGATGAGATTTGATTTTTTCTTCATAAAGCTTATTTATTAGTCTGTAAAATTATATTGAATATCAGGGACATTTTTCATTCTGAATATATCGAATGATACATCATTCCGAAGTTCATTTTATAATAAGACTATAAGCGCAAACAGTTTCAAATTTAAGTGGCTGCAATTTTGTTTTGGTAAAAGATACAGATGTTCTGAATAATAAATTCAAAAATGTGTCATGCCATTTAAGATATTAGAGTTGGGAGGCGTGGGCCTCCCCGAAGTTTGCACTTTAACATACCTACCATAAAAAAACTACACCTTAAGTAGAGAAAAATAAACTCTTGTGTGCAAGGTAACCACTGGCCGAAATTAATGCTTGAGGTTTTTCTTCCATCTAATTCTATTTCTATGTGCTCCTATACTCAAACTCAAATTAGTGAGAAAATAATTCTGCCTCTGCTGGAGATTGACCCACGCCCTCCTGCAGTGCTTAATCACTGATCTACCGAGGCAGCAGGTAACCAAAATTTCAATTTGGGCTGTTCTATGTTGGGCCATTCAAACTTTATGAAGAAGCTCAGTTGGTTGAGGCGGTAGATTCTCAACCAGGAGACTTTTCGTTCGAATCTAAACTACATAATATAGAACTGCTTGAAGGAACCAGATTAATAATAATTATTTCAAAACATCTTCAATTTTCCTCTTTTTATTTTTTTTTAAAAAAAACCTGCTTTTAAGATTGATAATTTTCATTGCGGAGGAGCTGAATTTGAAGACTTCAGGAGGATTTTCATGTGAATAAAATAATTGGATTCAATTGAACCCTGAATATTCATCAGGGAAATCCAGAACGTAGATCGGTTGGGGGGGGGGCACACGTGGTNCGGTGGGGGGGGGGGGCGACAGGAAGCTCAGAAGCTGTAAGATATGTTCAGCCTCTTCTATTCACAATTCACATATTAGAATGTGTACAAATAAAGGACCACCGTAAAGGTCGAGAAGTTTATTTTTTTAGACACAAAAATAAAGTCTGTAATTAAAACGAAGAACATATTTTGTTTGGCATGGAATCCCATTTTTTTTAAACGTCTCTTTCTATTGGTCATTCCAGACGGGGATTTTACACCCCACTCGCTGGAAACTTACATACCAGCTGCCCACATTGACGTCATCCAGATTGGGTTGGATCCAAATATTAATCTTGACCGGGAATGGGGTCAATTAATTTTTTCTATGTATAGATGTCTCAACTGAGTGAGGTTTATATCGATATTCTGTATCCTCCCTTTTTATTGTTATCAGTATATTTTACTCTTTTCATGTTTTCCTTCACATAACGGACTCCTCTAGTCCCCCCCCCCCGTTTTCGAAATACTCCTAACTTTCTTTTCATATTAGTAGGATCCTTTTTTAGGTGTCAATGTATTCACGAACACACATTTTATTAAGTGGAATATAGAGAAAAGTGTGTGTGCATGGAGGGGAGGGAAGGCATTGGTATAAGTGAGGGGCATTTTTAAAAATATCAACTGGGTGCCCCAATATATAAGAGATGGGTAAATATTGATTCAAGGAATTTTTAGAACATGTTCTATGTTCCTGTTCATTCAATTTTTAGAACATGTTCCATGTTCCTGTTCATTCAATATTTAGAACATATTCCATGTTCCTGGTCATTCAATATTTAGAACATGTTCCATGTTCCTGTTCATTCAATTTTTAGAACATGTTCCCTGTTCCTGTTCATTCAATTTTTAGGACATGTTCCATATTTCTGTGCATTCAATATTTAGAACATGTTCCTGTTCATTCAATATTTAGAACATGTTCCATGAAGTAAAGTAAGTTCATTTATTTAAATCTTTGAATAACATGTTAATTATAAGTGTTAAAAATATTAACTTTTAAATAAATAAAAATAAAACACTTACCAAAAAACACTATTTATAATTATTTATAAAGAAACTAGTTTCGAATCATTCGATTCATCATCAGTCTAGTCGAGTCGAAGGATGGAATATATTCACAAGAATACGTTCACCAATCTTAACGAAAAAAAATCTTTTTAACATTATTATAATCTGAATGGTCATAAGGATTGAAAATTGAAATAGTTGATAGAATTCGTTAATCAAAACAGGAGCATTTTTAAAAATATCAACTGAGTGCCCCAATATATAAGAGAAGGGTAAATATTGAACCAAAGAATTTTTAGAACATGTTCCTGTTCATTCAATATTTAGAACATGTTCCATGAAGTACATTTATTCACAAGAATACGTTCACCAATCTTAAAGAAAAAAATTCTTTGTAACATTATTATAATCTGAAAAGGTCATAAGGATTAAAAATTGAAATAGTTTTGATAGCATTCGTTAATCAAAATATTAAAAGAATCAAATTAACTCTAGAAATTCCATTTATACAGGGTGAACCAGAATAACGTTATCACAGGCCTAAGGGAGATAGAACAAGTCATTTACAAACAAAATACTCTCGTGAGTATATTCCGATTTCGCTTCTTCTTCAAGATAATCGCTTGCATCCGTTTTCTTTGTTTTCAACTGCGATGGACAAGAAATGGTAAGTAACTCTTTACAACTTTGAAATAGTTCTTCTTATTGATGATCCGCCTCTCAAAAACCATTTGTTTCGAATAGAATAAAATGATATTTTATAGTTAGGCGTGCAAAATGCATCCTTCTCGTGGCGGGACCACATTTAATAATAGAACAAAGGATGTATAGTTTATGACATATACAGGGTGTCCAAGACCACCTGAATATCTTTTGAACGGCTTTATGTGGAGTTTTGAAATTTTGCATGGTATTATATCCTAAATTAAAGCATATGATGGTGTGATCAATTTTTCAGGGGCGGGTCCCATGTGGCCCCCAGGGGGTCTAAGTTTTGTTGTTTAAATACGAACCCACATCTTGTGATTACACGTCTAGCGTGTTTAATTTCAAAATGGTGGCCATTTGAAATTTCCAAGATATGGCTTCCAAGAGTGTCTAAAACTAGGCGAATTATTTGCAATGGGATATTGAATGCATAGTTGTTCGAGGAACCTCTTTTTTAGACACAATTCGCCTAGTTTTAGACACTCTTGGAAGTCATATTTTGGAAATTTCAAATGGCCGCCATTTTGAAACCAAACACGCTAAACATGTAAATTTTTTTGCAAAGTTCTTTCAGTTCTATTGTCTTTCTAAAAATGTATTACAAGATTGGGGTTCATATTTAAAAAACAAAAGTTGGACCCCCTGGGAGCCACATGGGACCCGCCCCTGGTGACACCATAAGGTGGTTTAATTTGGGATATAATACCATGCAAAATTTCAAAACTGCACATAAAGCCGTTCAAAAGATATTCAGGTGGTCTCGGACTTTTGAGACACCCTGTATTATGAGTACTCCCGGATAAATAAGTTAATAGCGTTCCCCCCCCCCCCCCCCTGGCAATGCTAGTGTTAAGATATTGATTTTCCAAAGCCACCTCTCATAATGTGTAAGCTGAGCTTCAGTAACCCAATGGATGAAATTCTACCAGATTATCGAATGAAAGATCATTCGTCACCACGATATGATGGGTCATAAAAACTGTGCCAAAAAGGACGACTTTTCTAAATTTTTAGTTAAGAGCTGTAAAAACTTAATTGTATAAAAAAAAAACTTATCCGCACTGAAATAAGGATCCCACAATTTTCGTGGTCGAAACAAATTTTATACTTGAACAAGATTTGACTCTCCAGCCACATTCATATTAATCTTTGAGCCCTGAAGACTCAGAGGCTGTAACGATCAGAAATAATATAAATTTTTCAACCTCTTTGTAAAAATAAATCTTTCTTTTTCTGACAAAATTGCTTGCAGTGCTTTTCTTTATTCTTTCGCTTGACTTTCCTTTCAATTCTTTTCCTTTACTATTTTTATTGATGATATTTCTTTTTGAAATATCGTTGGAAATCAAGGTTATAGAAGAAGACTGCTTGTCATGCCGTAACCCTGGTAAGAGGTATTGCCAGTTAGGAGAATATGAGCCAATTACTCATAATTGACTCATATTCTTCTAACCCTGGCGGTGTTGGTTTAAAAGAAGAAAACTGATTGTCATGCCGCAACCCTGGTAAGAGGTATTGCCAGTTAGGAGAATATGAGCCAATTACTCATAATTGACTCATATTCTCCTAACCCTGGCGGTGTTGGCTTAAAACCCCCAAACTGGCTAGGAACAAACCGAACCCTAGTAATTAATTGACCGAACGAAGTGGAGATCTGGTTCTAACTCCACGATTTTTTTCTTTTGTTTGTCTTTTTGTACCACGATTGCAATGAAATTTAGTGTGGACGTTTATTATGTTCATAAACTGTAGCTACTTAATTTTTTGTCCATATTGGGTCACAATGGGTGATCATTTAAGTGGTACCATTAAATACATAGATCACCGAAGGTATTAAGCAATTTTCTGCGAGGTTATACATAGTGAGTGACCACGTAGGTTCAGGCCATACTGAGCAACCCGGGGACATCTTAAGTGAAAATTGTCTACAAAATCACTAGTGTGTTTTCCAAGTCTGTTGGAATTGACATATTCTAACATTCCTAGGGTAGTGTGAACGTTATTATTGATCATCCTGTCATTTCTTTACAGTAATGAGATTGGGTTTACAAATATGACATAACAATTCACTTTTTGCACGTTATTATGGAGCATCCTGTCATTTCTTTACAGTAATAAGATTGGGTTTACAAATATGACATAACAATTCACTTTTCAATTTCTACTTTCATTTATTTCGTACGCCTTGTTTCTTTCATTCTTTGTCACTTAAATATATTTTTTTTACGAGTCAAAATTCAGTACACGTGAGCTACTTTCACGTGACACCTATTTCTCCCTTCCCCCTCCAAAGCCTCCCTCATCGCTCGATAATCATTTTCTTCTCGCCCTTCTTCGTGTGGATAATAGAATTCCGAATTAGACATGAACATCAGCCTTTCCACATAAATAAACGCATTCGAACATATCCTTGCCAAGACATTTACTGTGTGGTTAAAAAACATCGGCAGCTATGTGATGTGACTAATAACACGATTTTCGGTTTATGCCTACTCAACTTTCCGTGTTTATCGTGTAAAAGTGATGATTCTAAAAGGGTATTTTTATCGGGATATATGTTCTTTCATATAATACAACCCGTCTGAGAACAAGAATTACTTAATTTTTGTGTCCTTCACGTAAAGGCCCCTTCCATGTTCTTTATAATAGTGGCGAATATGTCAAATTTATGGTGGTGAATATAATAGTGGTGAATGTGTCAAATTTATGGTGGTGAATATAATAGTGGCGAATATGCCAAATTTATGGTGGTGAATATAATAGTGGCGATTATGTCAAATTTATAGCGATGAATAGGTCAAATTTATGGTGGTGAATATGTCAAATTCATGGTGGCGAAAATAATAGTAGTGAATATATCAAATTTATGGTGGTGAATGAAAAACTGCAACACCAACCCAAGTTAACTTGGTATCACTTAGCAGCTTAGAGTAAGGATAGGTATCTATTGTCCAATGTATGCCCACATATTGGTTGATATTTTTTCTGGTCAAATTTTAGTGCAAAATAAAGTAAATTTCCGGGACTATTCAAATACAACGTAAGACCGGTAAGTATCGAAAAAGAAATCAATATTATTTACAAAAAAATTGTACTTGTTTTGATAATTTACATCGTATTTTCTATCTGAGGACGTCACTTTAAAAGTGGTAAATATTCATGAGAATAAAATTCCATGCGTTAGTTGGTTGGGTTTGAAGTCACGCCCTACTGTATACCAGTCAGAACGTATTACCACTACACCACCAACCCATTGAACCGAAAAACAGAAATGTGAGTTAAAATATTTTACATCTACGAGAACAAGAGAATGAAAAAAATAGAGATTACGATATCTACTAGTTTAACATGAAGTAAGCAAAGAGAAATGACAATAATCATGTTTATGAAAACATAAAATAAATGGAAGGCAGAACCAGAAAACAAAACAAAGAAATGAGTAAAGTTTTTATTTTTCCTTTCATTGTGTGCTGATTTTGTGACAAGTTAAAATGAAAAAGTTGTGCTGCTCTGAAATTCATATGAAATAACCATACCATTAATAATAATAATCATTTTTTATCAAACACATCATTCAGCATATAAAAAGTTGCAAAGAAATGTCTGCTGACTATATTGTTATTTCTTAAAATACATTTCCAAGATAAAATTCCCAAAGAACTTTTTATAAAGAACATATTACAAAGAAATATGAAGACACTAATGAGAATAAATGCAAATGAAGGAGGAAATATATGACTCGATAGAGCTTTGCAAACTAAAAGTAGAGTCACGAATAAAAAAAAATAGAACGTGTTGCATATCCTCAGAATTCTGGGGCTCTTTTAGAACTCCTGTAGTATCCCTAGAGAAAGAAAATATTTAGACACTTGGAAGACCTCGATAAAGGGTGGGCCAAAAGTAATGACCGTGTTTGTTTTCCCTCCTACTTTTTCAGGTGACGATTACTTCCATTTTAAGTTTTCGCTAAAAGTCTCTGCTTGGTGCCGAGATTACGGAGGAAAAGTTATTGGTGCTTAATTTTATGAGGATATGTCAAATACTCAAAGAAGAAGGAACAATTATTGGTCAAAGAAATCCACGTTCTTGAGGAGTGTGTTCTATGATTTGCCTGTACAAATTCTACAAATATTTAGATCACAAATTTCACACTTGAAATTAATCGTCACCTGAATAAATGGGGGAGAAAACAAAGGTCATTTGGCCCACCCTCTATATATACTCGTAATTCGTTTTGTTTTAATAGAAGAATGTCTTCGGAGACTTAATATTTAGTTTTTTGAAGAAAAAAGTTTTTAGTTTTAATTTTCATTAATCGAATTTTACTTTGGAGAAATGAAATGAAGTAATTCCTTTCATTTCTCCTTTAATAAAATAAGAAGAAAGTGAAAAAGTCGGTAGACGAAAATTTAAACAACAACACGTTTCCTTGAAAAAACTGTATAATCCAAAATAGTATTAAAAAGAAAAAAAAAAAACTTGAAACTTGGCATTAACCTCGCCTAGTGGTACCATTCAAGATTCGTTTTTAATTTAGTTTTTAATTCTGTCCTAAACATCCTCGGTTATGATAACTCTAAAGTTAAGCACGTTTCATGTTCTACTCCTAATTTCACTATAAAATCACAAAGCAAATAAAAAAAAGAACAAGTACATAAAACACAGAAATATTCTAATTTTAAACTTTCATCCTTGCATCTGAACAATGAAATGGCTTTTGCCATTCGACATTTTGAAAATAATTTCTAAATGCTTACGTAAGCTTTTTCTTTGTAGTACTTTTTATTTTCTATAATCAGAATAGACTCGTCATTAATCGGGAAAAGAAAATCCGCCACATCCCATCCTTCGTCATACTACATACCTCGTCATACTATGACGAGGGAAAGAAGTGTGATGAGCATTGGGATCTTCAATATTGTAAACTTTGTTCATTCAAGCTATAATGGATTGGTGATAAAGACGGGCAAGTGCTGGGCAAAATATTAGAGTACTCTGAGGTCGCCGGAATAAATGAAAATTTGGCCGATTCATTAAAATCGGTTAACGCTAAGAGGAAAAGTGCCCATCAAGCGGTTTTTCCGCGCTTTAGCTATTTTCATTGATCCTGTCTAGAAGTAAAATAGTAAGAGCTAGAGACTTGAAATTTGGTGTATATATCATACTTGAGGTCTAATTGTGCATTAAAATTTTAGTTGCAATCAAATATACTGTTTTTTTTTGATATTATTGAAAACTTAATATGGATTATATCGAGAAAATTTAATATCGATATAAAATATCGATTGGATTGTATAAAATATCGATTGGATCCCTTTTGGATTGTTTTTTTTTAGTCTGTAAAATAATAAGCCCGTGCGTCACATTGGCCGAGTATTTTATTCCACAACAAAAAAAATCGTCACGACCAAAAATTGTGAACTGGAAACGGGGTGACGCCCCGACTGGTGAACAGTAGCGCGTGAGTTCTAATCCTGTCAAGTAGCATAATATGCTACACTATCACTCACCGTGATGGACAGGAAAAATAATGTACGTAAGCTACATTTCTAAAATAACATCTTCTAATGACCTGATGCTAGGCTGGTTATCTATTGTAGAGTTGTTTTCTGTATTGTTTTACACAATTCTATATAACTTCTCACATTGTCAAGCATGAAAAAAGAAATCCCTGGAACTTACCTGCGGACAAAAAGAAGGCATTCAATATCATATCATCATATGCAATAGCAAATAGAAAAAAATGTAAGAAAAATGTGAATGGTGATGAATGTAGAGGAATTTCTTTGTGGTTTTTTCACAATCTTTGTGGATATCACAGCATTACTGAAACTCTTCAATCTTCTATAATTTATTTTACACTGGTAATGCCGCCACCGGTCGGTACTCACATTAAAGCAGCTGAGTGCACACCGAAGTCACAAGCTCAAACTCGAAAATTTTCCGACTTTGCGGCTCTGCTATGCAATGGCGATACCCACTAGACTAGGAGGACGGCTCCAATAGAACTTTTCCGCTATAAATGTAAAATATCTGCAAGATTTTCCATGTATCTCAAATTATAAATTGGAAATTCCCGGAAGAAAAAAAAAACAAATTGCCCATTTATCCTATATCCTAATCCTGAAGAAAAACACTTAAAGGCAAACACACTTTTTTTATGAAAAAAAAGCACAGGAAAAAAAGTGGTACAAAACTTTTAAGAGTTGGGAAAAATAAATGATCATATTTTTTGGACTGTAATTTATCACTCAGATGTCAACTTTGTTTCTGAAATTTTAAGTGAATTGTTACTTATACGGGATGAATCATATTTATTGTTTTACATGAAATGAATACAGGGTGAAACAGAAAAAATATCGTCCCAAAAAAGACAGTATTGCAATGGATCGGTAGAGGTAAAATGTTGTCGGAGAAATATTTGAATAAAGCTGAGACAAAAGATCAAAAATAATGAAAAACTCTGCCTAATGTGACACATGGGACAAACGATTTTTTTTTAAATTCTATTTTAAGATTCAACGCACCTTGAAACGCAAAATATCAAATTTTGAGAGGGGATATTTTTTTTCCAAAGGTTCATTGAAAATAATAAATAAAACTCTGCCAATGTGACACATGGGTTTATTATTTTTCTGGCAAAAAAATACTCCCAATCGAATTGAGGAGGATTCTCGTGACGATTCCGGGGTGTAATTACACCCTAAATTTGACATACCTACTAAATTTGAAGGCTCTGACTCTTACCATTCTCTTTTTAGACAGAATTAATGAAACCCGCTTTAAAGCGGTAAAAACCGCTAGTGGTATATTTGGTTGAATCCAAAACTTTCGAAGCTAACTGAGACCCCAAATATGACATACCTACATACAAAATTTCAAATCTCCAGCTCTTACCATTCTCCATTTTAAACAGCAATACTGAAAACCGCTAAAAAGCATCAAAAATCGCCAAGGCTGTATTCGATTGCAGCCAAAAGTTTCGGGGAACAATTAGAGCCCAGATGGGACCTATATTCAGGAAAATCTGTTGTCTATATTAATTAACATTAACACGACATGTTCATATAGACAATTCATTTTCACAACTAAAAGTTTTCAAAGCAAATTCTCCGACATTATTCAGACGAGTGAGGCTTTCTAATTTTGTATGTATAGAATACTGATAGAAAGACATTTTCCATTATCAAAGCGGAACAAATTAAGCAGAAAACATTTTCAAAAGACATTCTTTTCGTCTGTCGTTTCAATTAACTGTGCCTTTTTCAAAGATAAAGAAAGAAAATATCAAACGCGTTCTCATATATCAAATGCATTCCTGATATTAATCTAAAAACATGTATTTCTTCTCCTTAATTTTAGGGAATATGAACAAATGTTTATCGAAGTTATCAATGATAAAAAATATAGCCACCCAGGGGAGCAAGCCAGCTTTATTAGGCAACGGTCCTAAGCCCGTGTGAATAATGGGGATTTTGTGTTAGGAAGGGCATCCAGCCTTGCAAAGTGCGAGTTTTCTACGCAATTTCTATGGATACAGTGAGAGACAAGCGAGGGGGGCTGTGCCAGAAAAGGGTAGAGTGGGCACAGAAAGGAGGATATCGACGGCCCCCAATAAAAGAAGGGAAAGGGTGAAGTTAAAGAAGAAGAATGATCGAACATTACAAAAAGTAACCAATCAGAAATAAAACCATAAAATTAAATAAAAGGACTTTTTGTAAGCAACAGAGGAAAACACAAAAAGCCATTCGTTTAGCAGTAGACTTTTTATTTTCAATAATTTAAATCGATTAAGAGTAAACAATGTTCTATGCAAATCAAGAAAATAATTGTTGAGTGAAAATATAAATGAACAGAATGTGACGAAAAAAAAATTGAGTATATTTTATTGATCAGATACGCAAAAATACACATTATTACAGAAATAATGTTCTCAAATCTACAATCCCTGAAAGAAAAAGAAAAAAATGTTCGTTCATAACTATTTGGTCTGATCCCCAAAATCTGAAAAGAGACGGACGGTATGTCGAGTGTAATAACCTCTTGCTCTCGTAAGCGCTATTTTTATCGAAAATTTCTAAACTAAAAAGACATATCTATTGAAATAAAGGCGTGAAAAAGAACAGTTTTATTTAAATTTTATTTGAACTAATGTATACTCGTACGTTCTAAATTATCTTTTTTATTTTATTTTATTATTATAATATACATAATATATATATATTTTAAAACAGGAATAATAATACAAAAGTTGGAAAGTTTCGCCATGAAATCTTCGCACTGTGTCATAAATCTTTTGTTCTGTTTGCCAATTCTATATCTTTTTCCAATCTTTTGACTCTCATTTTCGTCTGATTTGGCAAATATATATTTTAATATATTAATTTTTTTCGCATATTTGTGTATAGTTTTGTGAACTGTACACTATAGTGAAATGGCCACCACAGGGTCCTTCCCCGTGTGGTTCGAAAGACTAGTTTAGTCATATTTTTGTTTTTCATAATAGTATTGGTATATTTTTTCCATGTGGCTTGAATAGGGCACAAAACCTTGCGTTCCCATATTTTGGTTTTTCATATTGTTCAGACTAGTCTTGATATATTTTTGTTCTTTAAAAAACTAGTCTTATCATTATATTGGAGCATCCATGAAAGAACAAAGTTTGACAGTACTTGATTGAATATTATTTCATCTTTTTTAATCTATCATAATATTGAGTTTTTTTTTTATTTGTTTTCATATTTATCTTTGAAGGAGACATGAATTGTTAGATATGAAGGAGTGGAGGAGCCATGCCTTGCTTCAAAATTAATATCTTAGCGAGTAGCGAGGAGCACAGAAATAGAGGAAATTAAAAAAATTGGAAAAAGGAAGAACAAAAGAGTCCTGAGGAGAAATGAACCCAAACATGAGAGCAGGAAAACAAATATGAAAAGCGGAAATGAAGAACCACAATTGTAACAGTATAAAAGCAGGGAAATGATAGAATAAAGCGAGGACGATGAGAAGAGATGGGATGGATAAGAATTGTTTTGGTGCTTAGCTGAAGGGGATACTGGTTCCCTAAAATAAAAATACCATTCTACGGTGCGGACCTTGAACTATTCATGGAGAAATATGCTTAACCCTAGCATTGCCAAGGGGGGGGGGGGACAAAGTACCCGCGTTTTAGCAAAAAGCTTGTAGTAATCAATTTATGATACTTATTTTAATGAGACCTTTAATAATTGTCACAATCAATATTTTCCATCATAGTATATAAAAATATGTATGTTCTAAGCCTTCTAAGGGATGATATTGAAGCCAAACTTTGGGCGCGGGTA
>CM022878.1:5401550-5426707 GCA_012654025.1 Pachypsylla venusta | reverse complement strand
TTCCCCCCCCCCCCCCTTGGCAATGCACGTAATGGAATAGAGCTTGGCAATCCTAGGGTTAAAAGGAAGCAAATGCTTTTACCTAAGCAAAATATTCAATTTTTGACATATGATTTTAATGTATTAATTATATAAGGTGACCTCTAGGATTAAGGTGTCCTCAATGTTTACAAAATTGTCCTGGACTCAATCAGTACTGTATAACAAGCTTTTTTTACAGAAATGAAAATCCAAGCTGCAAATGGTGTTGAAAAAGTCAACACCATTTGCAGCAGACAGACAGAAAAAATAGTGATCAAGAGAACAAATATGAGAAAGTCCGAAGGTCTCTTCAAACAGACGTAACCTTCAACATTATATTTATTAGAACAGATAGCTAGTCGACATGATTATGGAATGCATATTAAACACGGTGAATAAGTTCATCAATATTGAGAAGAAGAAGAAGCATATTATACAAATATTTTTTTAAAAAACAAAAGTACAAATAAAATAAGAAAGGGTGGAACCTGGATCTAACCACCTTACTTCAGACTTTCTACCCGAAAATGGCCGTTTCCTAAACGGCCTATTTTAAATTTCCGGGAGAAAAATGAGATTTGACTTTGTCCCCTTACGACATTGATGAAAATAAAAATGTACACTTTTGATGGTTTAGACGTTTAGGTAGATGAAAAACATTTTTTGAACACAAAGTGAACTTTTACATCAAACTTTAAAACAAAAACCGTTATACAGGGTGTAACAATTAAATTTTACACCCCTCTAGCTCCGCCCCTGATTATTTTCTTTTAATTTTTTTTATTGGCCCTTTCCTTATCCCTAGAGCTTTTCACAATTCAAAAAATTCAAGCCGTTCAAAAGTCACCGGCCATTCTGGGCCACACTGTATTTTGAAAATGTGATTTGTTTTGTTTGCTTGGGCCATCAGTTCATTCATTTTTCTATTCAACTTATAATAAAATAAATATCTATTTTTATCTCAGGCAAGGCAATGTGTATATAAAATATATAAGAGTGTTATGGAAATTGTTTCGGCATGGTCAAGAGCGATATATTCGATACAGAAGGTTTAAAAAATGGGGAGGGGGGGATATTTCTGAAGGGACCAAGGAGACGTCAACCTTTCTGTCTTATGCGAAGAAGAGATAGTTTAACAGAAAAAAAAAATACGATATTACCATCTGACATCATGGACCTTCAAAAAACTACCTCCATTGTCAAAAAACACAGCTTGAACCTTTAATATGACTAAGCGTGAATGGGGCCAAGGAATTCATGGATACTCGATAACCATCTTAAACGATGAAAACCCGTCTCGGGGGGGGGGCTCTGGCCACGTTACAAGGACCAACAAGGGAACAATGGTAAACCTTACACCCCAGGCGAAAAATATCAGATTAGCCACTGGTCACTATAGTCTGAGAAGACACCTGCAAATTATTGGCTTTCATCAGGACAACATTTTGTGTAGATTTTGTGTGTGGGATGGGGAAATAGCTTCTCATTTTTATTGCAAATCCCCAGCAAGCCCTAGCTAAGTATTTTGGCATACAAGCATTACAAGCTACTTCCCAAGCACAAAAAGCTTCATTGAGGCTTAGGTGAAAGTACGTTTATAGCCCTAAAGAAGAATTTTGGGTTAATTCCTGAGGAATTCTCGTCCACCCGACCCTTTGAAATCCCTACTTGATATCTAACCTATTCTACACCTAACCTAGTGGGTGATAATCATAGATCATTTGAGAATGAGGCTTAATTATTGTTGATTTTTGGCGACCATCCAGAAATCAAAGATGTATTTTTAAATATTCACTAGCAGTTCCGACCTCGTGCGGACCAATGGGGCCTATGAATCTGAGTCGATTATGGTAATTCATTTAGAGTAAACTCATATACAATGTAACTATGAAGAGTGTTAACATCTTCTAAGGCATATGTTTAAATCACCTCTAAGATCAAATGAGAAAAGGGCCAGTAAGAAGAAAGAACAAACAAACCTATCTAATGTGGAAAGCTCCAGAATGGGGGGAGGGGTAAAAGCAGTAAAGTAAATACATTTATTTTTCCTTCAGGAAAAAATCATTCTGCTGTATTATTGGAACAAGGTTGTATTCAGTCCTGAGGCTAACTCAAGCAAAACATTTTGTCCGGGCTTTCAATGATACCAGTTTCTTCCTCCTACCCCCGCAGTAAGAATCACATGGAGGCGACTACTTGTGATTACAAGCTCACGCTACTAAGAATGAATTCAACCGACAGAGAAATCCAACTCCAGGAGGATATGAAGCTTGTTATTTTTTGAAGCTTGTTATTTCTTGAAGCTTGTAGAATGTAGTTAGTTCTTGAAGGTTGTAGTATGTAGTTAGTTTTTGAAGCTTGCAGTGTGTAGTTCTTTCTTAAAGATTGTAGTATGTAGTTATATCTTGAAGCTTGTAGTGTGTAGTTATTTCTTGAAGCTTGTCGTATACATTTATTTCTTNTTGTTGAAGCTCGTAGCCTGCAATTCCTTGAAGTCGCTCGTTGTTGTTTTCGAAAAAATTCGCATTGTTTTCAGATCAAAGAGGACCAAAAGGATCTCTTCAGAATCCTACAGTTCGTAAGTTCCAGGATGATAAAAGTCTGGAGCTCATTTCTCAAGAGAACACTTTTACTAAAGGTATAATTCAATACCAGATTTCGGTAGCAGCATTTGGAATAATCTAATGGAAATTAGCCACGCCTATTTTTGGTCTAAAAAAAACACGAGTGGATTGGGTACGTATAACTAATCGCCAGTGTAGTCGCTCGTAGCAGTTTGAGATTATAGACGACCAGGGTTAAGTGTTCGAATTTACGTATTGAATTTACCCTAAAACCCTTTGCATTGAGAACGGGTCTCATTTATGCTTTTTCAGTTAATTAGCGGAGAATCAGTTTTCACACGAAAAGATAAAGTTTTAGTATACATGAATTCAAGTTTGAAAGTTTCAAACAAAAAATTATATAATGTGTTCATTTTTTGTATAAAATTCAAATTGTTCACTGAAGAATGATTTGAATAAGTGTGGACAGACAGCAAGTGAGGGGGTAACACGACAGGCTTTTCATATATTGATTGAAAACTTTTCTGTTGGGATGGTCGGAAACAAAGGTCAATCAATATCTGGGCATTTTCAAAAATATTTTCATAAATTTAAATTTTGCAATGTGTACCTTTTACAGAGCTTTTGTTCGGTGAATAAGCATTATACTCGCAATATTAAATTTATTTCAGATTCTGTATTCAGCAGGGATCAAAAATCAATAATTTTTTACAATTTATTTATTTATTCAATTTTATTTTAACAACAATAAATTGAAAGGTACTTTTCATAAGCTCAGTAAAGCTTCCAAGGATCCTAATAAAACTTAAATTGAGAGCCACAAACCTGGATGAAAAAAACATTCAGGAAGTCAAGAGATGTACGTCCTTTCAGCACGTCTTTTTATACTCATGTCGTGAGTATAACAAACTATTATCTGCTCTTTATAGCTAAAAGAACGGTTATTAATTATATCAAGTGATGCATAAGTGAACCTGACCCCAAAAAAAACAGAAAAAAAGATGCCCATAAGCGCACAAGAAATTGCTCAAAAAAAGCGTAAAAATTTTTCTCTTTTAACAAGCGCTGAACTATGTCACTGTGGTTTTTGCATCGTCGCGTCGCCCGTAATTTTCTTTTTGAGACAGCAACGTTTCCCAACCTCGATTGCATGATCACTAATTATGGACAGGTACTATAAAATTAATTAATCTAAATGGAATTATTTGAACTCTTAAAAATGGAAAATTATCAATAAAACTAGTTTTAAAATCCAGATTAAAAAATAAAAAAATAAAAATAANCTAAGGATTCAGTTTATTTTCTCCTGCAAATCGTTTGGTCCGATTAAAAATGATTGGCAATTCTCTTTTAAATTAATTTGAATATAGGTAGACAGTAAATGCGTGAGAATCTAACACGACACTATTGAAAGACTTAGAGGGGTAAGGGGGAGAGCCAAAGCGTTACAGGTCAAAGAATTAGTTAAACACGCAAGTTCACACAATACATAGTTCTGTGGGTGATAAATAATTCAGACGGAGCCAGCTTGCAGAAAGAAGAAAATTAATTGTAAAAGGCTTTACGTGGGGAAAGGTCGCCGTCGAAAGGAAGGAATGTACCTTGATTTTTTAGTGGGTACACATTTTTTTTTTTAAATTTGTATTAACGTCTCTTTAACATCTATTGGTCATTCAAGACGGGGGTTTTACCCTTCACTCGCTGGAAACTTGCAAACCAGCTACCCACATTAACCTCACCCAGCCTGGGTTGGCCGGAAAAAAGAGCCAACGATACGTGGTGTTCCCAAGCGGTCACCCATCCAAGTACTGACCACGCCCGACGTTGCTTTACTTCAGTGATCCGACGGGAACTGGTGTGTTCAACGTGGTATGATCGTTGGCTTGCGGAGGTACACATTTGGTGCAAAGTTGACCGTAAAATAATTGGCAATATCTTGGAAACCGTTTGGCATATTTTGAGTTCTGATTCGCAGTTTATGTTTTTTAAGGGAGGGCGGCATTCTTGTTAATTTTTCGATACGATTTACGTGCACAATTTTTAATTGAACGTCTATTTGTCTGTTCGTTTGTTCCACGTGTGAAAGTTATCCACGATAACTTTCACAAACCATGTCCGATTTTGAAGAAAGTTGAAGTGGAAATTCATTACTAACATGAAATATGCTGATAAGGGCCATATTGAGTCATGAATTGCCTCATGCTGTCCCGTTAATTGAGTGAGGTCTACACTTCATAGAATTGCTAGACAGTAAAAAGTTTTCGATGAGGAGAGTGAGCGGGTTTGTTGATTTATTCAACTTTATTTTGTTTACAAAAAAGTATAAAGCCGGCATGATTAATAATTTATGCTCATTTTTTGTTTGATTTTTGGAGCAGCAAAGGCGGGGAAGGGCGTACACTGAAAACTTAAAAATAAACTCCCCTGCCATTTTGTAGCTATAAAGAACACACAATTATTTATCGTCACGATTGAATGGTACATTCAAAAATGAACAACAACACGTGGCACGTGGTAAATCCCGTTCTCAATTAAAAAGACAGCCGTTGCTTACCTTCACTGATCTTACATGAACTGGTGTTTTTAACCTAGTCTAATGTTGGTCTCGTTTCCTACCCAATTACAGTGCGTCAAAAGGCGTTATGGGGAAAAAAAACCCTGCCAATGTGACACATGTGTAGGGATGGCACGATATATCGAAAATCGAAATATATCCATATATTTTCTTCCGATGTATCGATATATTTTTCACGATATATCGTTCAATATGTACACTAATTTAGTCTTTTTTCAATGTTCTTAATATAGCTATAAAATTTGAAGTAATATTTTTTTTACTCGAAGTTTTCTATTTTAGGGAGATCCTACTTGTCCCTTTGAAACCGACGATGTATATATCGATATATTTCTCATCGATATATTTGAAATTCGATATATCGATATATTTTTGAACGATATGCCATCACTACACATGGGTTTTTTTATTTTACTGGCTAAAAAAATATCCTAATAAAAAATACTGGGGCGTAATTAGAACCTAAATTTGACATACCTACTAAATTTCAAGTTTCTTGCTCTTACCATTCTCTTTTTAGACAAGATTAATGAAAACCGCTAAAAAGCGGCAAAAATCGCCAGCGTTAAATTTGATTGCACCCAAAAGTATCGAATCTGACACCCCAAATATGACATTCATACCAAATTTCAAGTCTCTTCCGCTTAATTTTCTCTTTTTTAGAGATATTCGATTGCACATAAAATATGAATGACACAATGAGAATGACATACACACCAAATTTCAAGTATCTAGCTCTTACCATTTTCCTTTTAGACAGAATAAATGAAAACCGTTAAAAAGTGGAAAAAAAACATTCGATTGCACCCAAATGTTTTGGGGCACAATTAGAACTCAGATGGGACTTTATCCCAAATTTCATCCAAATCGGTCAACGCTATGTGATACAAGTGAACATCACGGCAGTCGATTTTTTTTATCGATTTTTGGATTCCACGTTTTTTGAAACGTAAGGTCGGCCATACACGCACCGATAAGTCTGATTTTGTCTCCGATTTTCAGAAAAAATCTGTGCAGATCCTGCCATACACGACAGACTTGTCTGCGCAGATAAGTCTGTACAGACTTATCGATGCGTGTATGGCCGGCCTAAAATATCATTTTGTTGGGTGAGGAATGGCGGGGGGGTATTTTTTTGTGACGATTCCAAAGGGTTAATATTGAAAATAATACACCAATACAACTGTCCTTTAGTTGTTTTTTGAGATGGGTAAGAACCGTTCACTTCAAGAATTCGTTCACAGTTTACTGGAGTGTAAAATAATATGTTGATCGTACTTGTTCAATGTTTGCTTCAGTCTTCACTTTCTTCTTACTTTTGACTTTCTTTGATCTTGTTTTTGTAGAATTCATATATTTTTTTTTTTTTGACGATTTTAATTCAGAATTAATTTATATGTAAATATACTTGATTTGATTCTTTTAAATTTTGAATCTTCAATCCTTATTGGTGAATTTATTCTAATTAAATGAACTGATTTAACTACTGAACGACTCCTTTGGAGAATTGTTCACTTGACGGTCTAAAAGTTCACTTTTTCAATATCAGATCTACCCATATCTAGTTCATTCAAATGGGTGTTATAAACGGAAAAAACCTGATTTATATTACGAAGGGTTTTTTTTTTAAGTTAAACTTTGCATCAGTGAATGCGCCATTAATTTTCAAAAATAAAATAAAAAATGGGCCTTCTATTTTATATGCAAAAAGGCGGTTTCCTTATTGAAATATATTACAAAGGGATTTGAGATGTTTATGTAGGTTCATACACGAGCTTCGATAATGTTACTCCTGGGCCATTTTTTTATCCTCGTAACTAGAGAATGTATAACATGACTAAGTCTCGGAATTATTTCGGCATCAAATTCTTTTCTCTAGTAAGTCGGAAAACTGTTCCTGGAATAATAACAAAAATAATAATGTTTCGAAGACACGTTGTGTCCCAAGTGGAACCCCACCCGTGTTCTCAAAACTCGAATTGGGGTCCTGGTATACTCTTATAAGTTATATTTTGTCCTGGTATCTACTCCTGGGACATTTTTTAACCTGAAATCTACTCCTGGGGCATTTTTTAACCTGAAATCTACTCCTGGGACATTTTTTATCCCGGCATCTATTCCTGGGTCATTTTTTTTTATCCTGGTATCCTGGTCCTGGGTTTTTTTATGCTGATACACCTGGATCATTTTTTATCTTGGTTTCTATTCCTGGATCATTTTTCATCATGTACTCCTAGGTCATTTTTTATCCCAGTTCTCCTGTAGTTCATTTTTTTATCCTGGTAACTACTCCTAGGCCATTTTTTATCCTGGTACTTCTAAGTCATTTCCTATCCTGGTAGTCCTAGGTAATTTTTCATCCTGGTACTCTTGGGACATTTTTTATCCTGGTACTCCCAGGTCATTTTTCAACCTGGTACTCCCATAGATAATTTTTTATCCCGATACCCCTATGGGTCATTTTTTACACTGCTACTTTTAATAACTAAGAATGTATAACATGAACAATTCTCGGAATTATTTCCACATGAAATTCTATTCTGGCATGTCGAAAAAATGTTGCTGGAAACGAAAACAAAAAATCTCTGAATATTTTCATGTTTGAAAGGATTTTCATTTTAGAGCTATGAGAGAGAATTTCTGTTGTAAATTGTGAGAATATAATCAATTGAGTGTGGTTTTGCATTGACCCTCCACGTCCACGTGGCGTTGCCAAAGATGGAGAGAAGAGGGATACAAATAAATTTCAAAGGGAATTTTTCATTCCTACAGAATGCATTGCTAATGCTGTCAAAGAGGAGATACAAGAGTGGAAACCTTTCGTTCAGAATGCATTTTTACGCTAAAATGCGTTAGTTTTTAGTCGTATATTTGTCTTTTTTAGATTAAAAAAGGCAAATATACGACTGTATAATCTAAGTTTCAACAGCACTATCTTTATTACGTACATTTGTCTGCTCATACCGCGATAACTCACCAAAATCCTGTCCTGTCCTATTTCACTAAAACTTGGTATAGACTTTTGGACCCTCACGACGCGACGCATACTGATATACCACTACAAATAATAACAGATTGCATAATTTTTTTCTGTATAACAGATTGCATAGTTTTTTTTCTGTATAACAGATTGTATATTTTTTTTCTGTATAACAGATTGTATAATTTTTTTCTGTATAACAGATTGTATATTTTTTTTTCTGTATAACAGATTGTATAATTTTTTTTCTGTATAACAGATTGTATAATTTTTTTCTTCTGTATAACAGATTATAAAATTTTTTTCTGTATAACAGATTGCATAATTTTCTTCTGTATAACAGATTATATAATTTTTTCTTCTGTATAACAGATTGTATAATTTTTTTCTGTATAACAGATTCTATAATTATTTTCTTCTGTATAACAGATTGTATTAATTTTTTTTCTGTGTAACAGATCTTATAATTTTTTTTCTGTATAACAGATTGCATTTTTTTTTCTGTATAACAGATTGTATATTTTTTTTTCTGTAGAACAGATTGCATAATTATACATAAGAATATTAAATTCAAGGTATACACAAATTGACATCACATCATAAATAACTGGGAGACCGGTAAAATGAAACTAAAATTTTTGGTTTATCAACCAAAAATTTTGCCTTTGGAATAGTCACGAAAAATATTACTCCGCTTCCCTTAAAATTTGACATTTTACATTTTTCATGCATTGCGTTGTACCCGGAATTTTTGTCACTTAGCCTAATAGACCGATTTCTATGTATGTTGGTGTATAGGTTCCATGGGCTCTAATTTGGACGCAAAACTATTCCCAACTGCCAGTTACATAATATATGTATTAGGATTCCATACTAATGATTTTTTTTTTTTTAATATGGCTTAACGTACAATTAGACACCAAATGGGAACTGCATAAATCGACCACAGTGTGCGGTATACAGGTCGAGAGGGTCAGCGGACAAACGGTTTTTTATATTCGATTTTTGAATTATCTTAAAATATCAAATTTCGGTGGAGTCATTTTTTAAACCAATAATAAACCCACGTGTCATACATTCAGTTATTTAGTTATATGTAAAATATCCAGCGGCAGTTTCTTTGCACACGAGTGTTATTTCTTACTGAATGCTTGACATATACTCGGCGAACGTTAATAAAGAATGACTTTAGCATCATCAGACGCTGAGGAAGGAGAGTATATGTAGCTTGGTGTCATTAACGTTGTCTCTACGGAAGTGAGTGGAAACATTATTTTGTCATTACGAGGATTTTAGTTGGTAAGGATGTCTGATGAACGTCTGAACTGTGCAGTAGTAGTAACTTTATAATATGAACGTGTTCGCCTTTAGTCAAGAGGTTTTAAATCGAAATACACATATTTCAGGAATGAACATTTAGAACATACTTCAGGATATTTACGTTCTTTCATATTTCCAGTAATGAACATTTAGAACATACTTCAGGATATTTACTTTCTTTCATATTTCCAGTAATGAACATTTAGAACATACTTCAGAATATTCACTTTCTTTCATATTTTCAGTAATGACCATTTAGAACATACTTCAGGATATTTCCTTTCTTTCATATTTTCAGTAATGATCATTTAGAACATACTTCAGGGTATTTACGTTCTTTCATATTTTCAGTAATGAACATTTAGAACATACTTCAGGATATTTACTTTCCTTTATATTTCCAGTAATGAACATTTAGAACATACTTCAGCATATTCACTTTCTTTCATATTTTCAGTAATGATCATTTAGAACATACTTCAGGATATTAAATTTCTTTCATATTTTCAGTAATGAACATTTAGAACATACTTCAGGGTATTTAATTCTTTCATATTTTCAGTAATGAACATTTAGAATCGTCACTATTATTTCGTCTCTCAAAATCATGAAAATATCAAAATTTGATATTTTTCTTTTCAAGGTACATAGAATCCAAAAAAATGTAATAAAAATATCCGTCCGTCTGCCATGAGCCACTTAGGGTTAACCGAATATAATGAAATTTGGTGTGTAGTTCCCATTTCGGAGTGTAATTGTACAAAATTTTGTCACTGATGGTTCCATACCAAGATTTTAGAATGGAACCCAATGAGATTTTAAATCGGACCTAATATACTATTAAAGTTCGTCAAAATCGGTCTACGCTAAGTGAAGTAGTGGTGTTCACGACGGACGGTCTGGTGTATAGAGTGATTTTTTTTTTTACTTTCCCTTCCTACAGAAGAAAAGAATTGTAATCGTGCAGAAATTTTGGACATTTTTTGTGCCAAAAAATCATCTGACGGGAACCCAAAAGCCAAAATAAAGATCAAATATGTCATTTCCTATTGCCATTGGGTCATATTTTCACTATTTCGGGTCATTTTTGAAGTTTGAAAATATTTGGAGCAATGGGGTCCAAAAAACCGATATTTAATACGTACGGAATCGTGTGCAGACCGCTCGTCCGATTTTGCTGAAATTTGGTACACGTGATCTATGGGCAAAAAGCCCGACACATATTTTTCTTTTTTTCGATATCGCCCTCAGGGGCGGTCCTAGCCCCCCGAACAGGTTTTTTGGGACCGAATCTCTAAAATCCAAACCACACAATCAATTTTTATGAAATTTAAAATCAGTAATTACGGAATCACTTTATCTAAAATAAATGGTCTCACGCGGGCGTATCCCTGTCAGGAGCGCCGCCAGGGGCCAAACAATGCCCTTAAAATGGAAATTCCTTTTAAAATAAAACAGATCAGTATTTTCACATTTTTCACATGATTTTTTGAAAAAAATAATGTCTGGAGCCGACAGAGTTCATTCAAAGTATTGGAAATTATTTAACCACTGCTTTTAACCTTTTATTTATTCCTTTTTTGCATTCTACTTACCTTGAAAAGCAAAATATCAAATTTTGAGAGTGGGTAATTCTTTTTTTCTTGAATTCGAATGCCAGAGTTTATTGTACCGTTACAATTTTTACACCCAAAATTATATTTTTTATTATTCTACCCTGTATTGTGTATAAACAGAACATTTAATAGAGAGAAGATTTTTACAAGAAAAAAAATGGAGCAGTGTTCATGCCAAAATCTCATGTCATAAAATTCAGTAAACAGAAGACAACCCAGGAGCGAGCGGGGCGGCGGGGCTAAAATAAGTAGTTATATTGTTTGCTGTTGGTAACACCCCGTTTGTGTTTATAATTTCACGAAGAAATAATTTTGATTCCAAAACGTTTTTAGTTGTTCCCTAATAAAAGGGATGCCAAAGTCTTGAATGAAGGAGAAAAAAAGAGATTTTGAAAGAAAGGCAACATCAATTCAATATCCAAACCAGTTTATTAACTGATAAATTTATGACGATGATTGCTGAATTTGGTCGAAAGATCGGCCGATTGTCTCAAAAACGGTCCTGAAAATAGAGATACGACTTTTGTCAATAAAAGTAACTTCCGGGAGTCTTAACCTGGAACTCACCATAATCATTCGATTGGCCATGGCCCTTTTCCTATCTCTAGAGCTTTTCAAAATTCGAAAAATCCAAGCCGTTAAAAAGTGAAGCTAGTATATTTTTGTTCTATATTTGTTCCCCACATATATTTGCTCTTATTTTATACAGATTTTTTCAATCAATATTTGGATTCTACGTACTATGAAACGTACGTGGGAGCGGTTACAAGAAACAGGACTAAAAGTTTTACGTGTCGCTTTTGTTATATCTTCTTTTGATGCCGGTCCAGCTTTTTTTTTTTTAATTTGGCTTAACGTGGAACAAACCGCTGGACGTTGCTTAACTTCAGTGATCTATCAAGAAATGGAGTATTCAACGTGCCATAGACGCTGGCTGGCCAGCTTCTTGAATCTTAATGCACTTAGATTAATTTCATTATAGTTGAGCAGTCTATATCGCGGGCGGTATGTATTTTGAAACTAACAATTAAACTCTCAAGATGGGGACAGATACGATCGGATACAAGGAAGGGCCTATCAAATGCTTGAACCGAAATTCACGAAACATTACAAGTTTAGCGCAGTGGCGTAAACAACGTAAAATATTAAATAATAAACCAAAAGCTCTTGTAGCTTTTGGTTTATTATTTAATAGCTATTAAATAATAAACCAAAAGCTACATAGGCGACAAAGATCCTGAAATATTTGAATGTAATATGACTGCTTTCTATTAGGAATAATGAAATAAAAGCGGACGACTCAGATATTACAGAAGTATTTTAATGGAAACTACGTGAGGGAGATTACTACTTGAATATAAAAAAATGATAGTGGATGCTAATAAGTTACTCACTTGCTGGAAGAGAACGATAAATTATGACATTTCTATTTAGGAAGAAGAGGCAAGTCACAAGTTAAGAGCAGCAGAGAATTATATTGTTGCTGACTTTGCAGATTTTGTAGGACTTTAAAAAAGAGCCACCAACAAGCAATTGTCGCTTTCGTAATGAGTAATCTCCCCAAAAATAAACATTCCGCGCCAAGTCATAATCCCCAAAAAAGATATGAAATCAATTTTGGGACCCGCTATTCATTCTTCCTTATTTCAAAATACCTACATAATGAGTGTATATTCCGAGCCCAAACGATTTCAGAATTTTAGTCTCATTTCCTGACTCTCTTCACCAACACGCAGTCTTGGTGGGGTTGGGTTAACCTCGGTTCGTTTAACCACTAGGAGATACGGACCACTCTGTTCTTCTCTTCTGCTTTAACGGTTCATAAATTTGTTTATACGTTTAATATTTTTTTCCCGTGACGATTCCAAATCAGTTCTCCGAGAGGGAACAGGTTCAATTTCCAGTGGATAAGGAAATTTTTCGACTTTGTGCTTGTGATTACGGGGTGCTCTCATCCTCTTGAGGACAACCTAAAATTTGGTATGTAGATTCCATTCGGAGTTTAATTGTGCCCCGAAACGTTTTGTCACTGACAGTCATATAATATATAGTGACGAAAATTTTCATGGCACAATTGGACCCCAAAAACGTAGCTCGAAATGTCCAATATCAAAATTTGAGAGGGACGACATTTTATTTTGAGACGGTTCTATAGGTATATTATTGAAAATATTAAACCAGAATTTGAATGTTACTTTAAATACAAGAGCTGCAGCTTTTGTTAGAAGTAAGAAAATGAATTTCTCAGTTTAAGATAAAATTTGGAGAGACTCCTCATCCCGCCAGACGCGGGATGAGGAGTCGTTAAAATTTGAATTTATGAATTTTAACGCAACGTTTACCTTATATTTTACTCCACTCTTGTTTTTAGTAGTTTGTGCCTTTGCCTTGGTGTGTTAAAGCTTCATTTATTTGGAAAACAAAAGGAATCAAAGTATTTACATTGACCTCGTTCAGCCTGGGTTATGGGTTAGGCTATCACCAACGAAGTAAAACCACTTATTGGTCACCAACGAAGTTTTTTTTTTTTTTTAATTTGGCTGTACGTCTCTTTAACATCTATTATTCATTCAAGACGGGGGGTTTTACCCTCCATTCGCTGGAAACTTGCAAACCAGCTACCCACATTGACCTCACCCAGCCTGGGTTGGGCCGGAAAAATAGCCAGCATCACGAGGGCGCGAACCCACGTGGACACCCACATGGCACCTCGCTGGACGTTGCTTAACTTCAGTATTCTAACGGGAACTGGTGTATTCAGCGTGCCATAGACGTTGGCTACCAACAAAGTAAAACCACTTAAAAACGTTGCTTAAATTTAATGATCTTAAAGGCACTGGTGTATTCAACGTGTCATACACTCTGTCTATGTAAATATCAAGAAAATGTACTTCATTGATTAATCAAAACCAAAAGAAATATCGGCCTCCATTAGGCACATTGAATAAACATGGGCTTTGATGCTGGATTTTTCAAGCCCAACCCAGGCTGCGTGAGGTCAATGTGTTGTAACTGGTTTGTAAGTTTCCGAATGGAGGGGAAAACCATGTCTCAAGTTAAAGATGGATGTTCAAGAGACGTTAGCCAAAAAAGCCATTAGAGATAGAATCAGTCTTTTGATCATCCATCATTCATGGCTAATTATTTTACACCCAACTGGATCCCCAGACTAATTTATTATGTTAACCAAAAATAAATTTTTACTTAAAATAAAAGATAATGGAATAAAATTGAACGCTGACTCAATGATAGATGAGAAATATTGCGAAATGAATTGGCAAAAGAAATCGTGCTTTCTGCAAGAAAAAAAGCAAAGTAAATCATGTTTGGGGAAACGGACAAAAGAAACCATGATAAAGAGGTAAGAAGAAGAAGGAGAAGTAAAAGGGTGTCCTATTTATATTTTTGATAAAATCAGAATCGATTGTAATAATTTACAATGCATTGGAGTTTGGACGTTACGAATTTGTTCTCCTTGTTGTGGAGAATGATGTCGTTTAGGTGGCCACCACGAGAGTGGATGACGCAATGTGCTCGTTTTTCGACAATTTTCGGCATTTTTCATCGTTTCAAGCGGAAAATTAGCTACTTTTTTCGAATGTTGTTTTTCAAAGTTTCCAGGATTCGTGCATTATTTATAAAGACTTTAGATTTTATTTAACCCTGCACAGTAATAAGCCTGGTACCGTCAGTTCGGGCGATCGCTGAGAATAGTCATAATCGCCGTTTATGATGGATATATCGGATATCAACAAAAACTCTCGCCTAAAGTCTTTGTAAATAATCCACGAATCCTAGAAGCCTTGTAAAACTTCATTCGACAAGATATAGCAGTTATTCAGCTCAACCCGAAATCGTGAGAAAAGTGATGAAAAATGCCGAAAAATGCTCAATCTGATTGTTCATTGGTCAATCTGATCTTCCACAACTAGAAGAACAAATTTTACTTAAATTCAATCTATAAAGCATCTCCGTGGCAGCGTGCGCACCACACTCGGCTTGCACTAACGAGGTTCCGGGTTCGATTCCTGGACGGGTCGAAAATTTGATAAAGGTATAAAATTTCCATTTGCTACGGTTGTGTTTCGGGGTAACACAAAAATTCAAACTATAAAGCATCTCCGTGGCAGAGTGCACATCACACTCGTCTTGCACCAAGGAGGTTCCGGGTTCGATTCCTGGACGGGTCGAAAATTTGATAAAGGTTTTTTTTTCAAATTTTCTGCTTGCTCTGGTTGTGTTTCGGGGTAACTCAGCCTCCTGAGGACAATTGAGTAGCTATGGTAATAGCGACAATTAGTAGCATTATAAGAACATTGTTAGCTTAGGCTTAGTGAAATTGGAGTGATTGTCTAGAATACCTTGTAATGCTATGATGTCCAAGACATTTGAAGACAAGGAAATATACATTTACATTTTACAAAATTCAATCTATTGTGAATTATTAGGATCGATTCTCATCTTATCGAAAATAAAGATAGGATGAATATAACTGGTCACCCTGTAGAAGAAGGTCTTTAGGGAAAGATACGTTTCTTCTTGTATTGTAAGACCGGGCTGCCGCCCCTCACCTCTGACGAAAGCAAACTTTGGTGAAGAAAACTAATAAATTACGAAAATTAATAAAATTTATCGAATAACAACAGCGTTTTGGAAATTTATTGTTTTTGAAGAAATGTTTCATTAAAATGTTTCTTTTGATGATTTTGGAACGATGAGGAGGAGGGGGGGGGAGAGAGCTGTCAAGTAGTTCCAGTAATTATTATTTTACAAGTGAAAACTTGACTGGTCAAATGTTTAATATTGGAAAGTTAATAAATTACAAAGTCAAACAATAAAAAGTTACAAACTTTGTAAATATATCTTTCTTATAGGCGAGGCTTATCCAGTACTACGGTACTATAACCACACCCGGGGTCATCATTTGGCCCCGTGTGGCCCATTACTAGGGAGACCTGAATTTTTTGGGGCAAAAGCGGGACGCTGAATTTTTTTGGGGGGGAGGGTTGGTTTAGAGGGAAATTTATATGGAGGCTTTGCAAAATTAACAAGCTGAATAGAACACTTTTACCTATTTAACTTATCCATTCTCTTAATATTTGTCTAAATAAAGTGGGTACACTACCCTACCTAATACTCAACATTATACAAGCATCCGTTCTTGAGAGGTAGCTCTTCTAACTTTCAACCTAGGTGGGCTGTTTGATTTCCGTTTGGAGCCGATTTTTCTCAAACGGAAGCATTTATTTTTAAAAAGTTATTTTCACCAAAAGCGTACATATTCATTGCTTTGGTCAAAAGCGAGACATTTTAGCGTCCACAAGCAATTGCTGAGGACAGCGGGACGTATGGTCACCCTACCTATTACGGTCTTTACACTAATCAGCTAATTCCATCAACATAATGAATGACCCTACCAAGATTCACGAAATTGGACAAGGCGTTCGAGAGATATCTCCCCATGATATGATTACTTGGGGAAAAATATAAGGCAAAAAGATAAAAATACATGAGTAAAATTAGGCTCAGAAAATTCCACGTGGTATTAAAGGTAGTCATTTGAGCTTTTTTTTTTATTTGGCTTAACGTCTCTTTAACATCTATTGGTCATTTCAAGACGGGGGGTTTACCCTCCATTCGCTGGAAACTTGCAAACCAGCTACCCACATTGACCATTTCCATCAGCCTGTGTTGGGCCGAAAAAAAGCCAGCATCACGAGGGCGGACACCCACATGGTACAACCTCACTGGACGTTGCTTAACTTCAGTGATCTAACGGTAACTGGTGTATTCAACGTGCCATAGACGCTGGCTATTTGAGCAGTCTAAATCTTTCGCTAAAAGTTTCTTTTTTTGGCGATCACTCTTTTCCAGTTGAACTTTCCTTTGCCATCTTAAACAACATCGGAGAACGAAAGTTGTTTTTGGATAATTAAGTTATTTTGAAGAATAAATGATGTCAGCACACGCGAAATTATAATTACAGAAATAAGGAAGAACTGTTAGGGCTGAGAGAGCAGACGCGGAGGCAACGTTTGATAAGTGGTAATTACAGCAATTAACAAAAAAATAGCACTATTTGAAATAGGTATGAAATAAGTTAAACAGGTCCCGAGATATTTTGAGTGATACGCAAAATTGATGACATCGGGCAAAGTTTTGCTTATTATAAGTACGTGTATATTCATAGATATTCGATTTTTCCAAATTAATTGGAATCGTCACGTACAATAAATACCCCCCCCCCTAAAAAAAAAGTCCCACTCACGGCGTACAGCGGACGAAGAATGTTTTTTGGATTGTACATTCTTTAAAATGTAAAATATCACATTTTAATGGGGTAGGGGTATCTTAGTGGAAAAAAAAGTTGACCTTGAAATAATCTTGAAGGACAAAATTAACACATCTACCGAAGTCACTACAATATTTTTTTTTCTCCCCTTCCCCCAATCACCGCAAGGACCAGTAAAAAACAATTTGGACACGCCAGACTAATCGGACACAGCCCCGCCAGGGAGGCCCCATCCGACCAGCACCCTTTGTAGTGTGAAAGACGCCGGCCACTCCCTGGGCCACCCCACACATCTCGTTCGTTGGATGTACCAGCGACCCAGAGTTCCCTATCCATGCCTAACGACCAGGCGCCAAAACACCAAAACCACTTTTCCTTCCGCTGACCAGGGGAAGATATACTCAAAATCACGTGGGAACTATATATATTACTTCCACGTGAAACCCGCTAATTAAGATTATACAGACAGTTAATCCCGATCTTTAAATTTTTCCCATTAATTTAAAGTACTTTTCCCCTAGAAAAAAAATAATGAGATCGAATAAACATTTTAATCCCGTTTTATATTTTCCCTCTTTTTTATTAATTTAAATATTATTCCACATTTTTTAATTTAAGTATTTTTATTTGTTAATTAATTTTCCCAAAGAACAAAAAATATTCACCGAACAATGAAAAGATCACCCCGATGGTGTGCGTACCCGAATAACAGTACCCACACGCATCTATCTTAAAACCAAGGGAGCACTCACCAAGAGTGAATATCTCCCTGATGCATGTGCGTACCCCAACAATAGACAGCAGGGGTACCCGCACACATCTGTTGTAGGTCACTACAATTTTATGTCCTCCAAAAAGTATTCATAAAAGTTTTCGATATATTTAGGCTGCGCAAATTAAAATGGACCACCCTATATAGAGAATAAATAATAGCAAGAGCAAAATCCAAAAAAAAAAATTTAAAAAAGAAGAAGAATGGAGTACGCCGTACCGGGAAATACAAATGATGTGATTTTTATATTATTTATTATTAGGAAAGAACATTTTTTGCAAATCACATTTAGGAAAATCATCATCATGAAGAATGGATGGAGGTTTCCTATTGTATTGGTATTGGGGAACGGAAGAATGCAAAAGGAAAAACAGCACTTCTTGTTCTTTTCTTTTTTCGATGTAAATGTAAAGGGTGGACGATGTTCATTTGGTAGTAGTTGCAAATATATTCATCTGCTGATCAAATAATTTTGGTTCATTATTGATCTTATTAGGGATTTTCGACTCACTTAGGTGAGTCGACTCGACTCACAAATATGATTCGACACAATGAGTCGACCCTCAATCTCGATTCGCATCGAGTGACAATTTTCAAAAACACCTTAATTGATCAGAAAGGCATAATAAAACCAATTGACAAAAGGGGGCATCTACCAAAATAAACGTCCCAACTTGGGCGAATACATTAAAAGGACACCACAATCAATCGTCACCAGAATAAAAGAACATTTTCCTTCAATCAACAACAAACACCCGGAAACATATTTCTCCCTTTATTATCTTTATCCGTCAACAAAAAAAAGCTACTCGTAAATCGACTCTTTGAAGAGTCGACTCATTTCAAAAAGATCAACTCGTGAGTGAGTCGAGTCGTGGATGACTAGCCCATCCCTAGATCTTTTGGAATTGAAGTGAAACAGGACCTAGCTGTTTCACTTCAATTCCAAAATATCATATATTCAAATCATATACTCCATATATTCAAAGCTTAGTTAACCTAGCTGTGAATATATGGAGGGAGGTTCCCAAAGCTTCTCCAAAAACTATATGAATTTATTTTTCATATGAAAGTTATTGCAATTCAGATATAATGTAGACGTCATATCTGGTGGATTTGTTGAGTTCCCAGAAAAATAAAATCAACCCTTACATTCCCACATGAAATTCCCGTTGACACTTGAGAGTATTTTGTCAGTATAGGTGGGTGGGGGTGACGGATTATAATTAAACTGAAACGTTAATTGTAGAAAACACGAGAACACACTTTATAATGATAAAAATAAATATTTAAATACGATACGAATTTAAATAAAAATAATTAATTTTCCAATTACGGCGATATGCTCTGTACATACCATTACAGGAACACAGAAAAGTACTCATGATTTGTGGCATGTTTCAACATTGATTGAACAAGTAAATCTGCTTGTTCAATCAATCTTTGGATCAAAACTAAGTTGCTTAGTGCTTCTGAAGTGGAGCAGTGCATGTCATAGTTTTTATTTTTCGAACCTGTTGTTAAAAGAAAGAGATTTGGGCGATGAAAAATGGTTTCAAAAATATAAATTTGGGCTTCGTCGCCTCCATACTAGTTGCTCAAGTCGAATAAATCAACTAAAAAGAAACTAATACGCTCAAACCTCTTCACTTGTGAACATGAACTTCATTTGTTTCCCTTAAATTGGACCAAAAGTGTCCTCTCGGTCCAGGTTAGAGAATTTTCTTGAGAATGGACTTAAGAAAGTGTTGATAATCTACTTGAGTCAGTACGACCCAAATTCAGTTACGGAAAATCACGACATAATCAATCAACAAGCTGATGATTTGCACTCGGAAGTTTTCAGGAAGCACGGCGCCGAGTGACTTAGTCTAGAAGATCAACTCTTCTATCTATCATCAATCAACGTCAATGCTTCAAGCGTCAAACGGGTTCCTAATCGGTCAAACATTCAATTAATTGACCGTCTAGGGTGTCTTTCAAATTGAATACGAACGAGAACCTTTTGTTAGAGAATTTCTGGTTATTTAAAATTGACTTAGTCTAGAAGATCAACTCTTCTATCTATCATCAATCAACGTCAATGCTTCAAACGTCAAACGGGTTCCTAATCGGTCAAACATTCAATTAATTGACCGTCTAGGGTCTCTTTCAAATTGAATACAAACGAGAACCTTTTGTTAGAGAATTTCTGGTTATTTAAAATAGATAACTGCTCATGTTGTTCAATGAAGTTGAAACAAGACAAAAGAAAATTATTAGAAAATTTTATAACAAAATGTCATGCAAAAGTTATGGAGGAAAAACAAAGCCCTGAATTCGTATTGAAGCAAAATGCACGCTCAGACTGATGCGGTGTGGTGGAAGAGCATGCCTATCATGTGTCCATAAAACAAACTTTCTAATGAGACAGTCATTTCATTGAATTGCTTTCAACCAGATGATAGAAAAGAGTAAGGGAATGGTACACGAGAGACAGAAGAAAAGGTAACCCAGCAACCAGATGGGGTGTACCCAAATTTGAACACAATGAGAACATTAGGCAGACTGTGGTTTCCAGCCAATTGAAGGGTGAATGAGACTCTTCTTCTTCTTTCACTCACCTTTTCCCAATTTTATTTGGGGTCGGCGTTCTCTTCTCTAATTCTGCCCCGCCATAACTTCCTATCTAACGCTTCCTCCCGTCTCCAACCTTTTTCTCTCATATCTTCCTCGACCTTATCCTTCCATCTCAGCTTTGGTCTCCCTCTCTTTCTCTTCCCCTCTATACCCATTTTCTCTACCTTTTTGGCCACGTAACTCTCATCTCTCCTCTCAACATGCCCAAACCATCTCATTCTACTCTCTTGTATTTTCTTTCCCAATGGCCCCACTTTCACTGTTTCTCTGATTTTCTCATTTCTCACTCTGTCTCTCCTTGTCAATCCACACATCCATCTCAACATCCTCATCTCAGCTACTTCCAACTTTCTCTCTTGTGCTTTGGTTATAGCCCACGTCCCCGCACTATACATCAAAGCTGGTCTCACTACTGTTTCATAAAGTTTACCCTTCATTCTCCCACTAATTTTTCTATCACACAATACTCCACTCAATTTTCTCCAATTCATCCATCCACAATTTACTCTATGATTCACTTCACAAGGGTGAATGAGACTCGATACTTTGAAAAATGAATCCTTTCGATAAGCATTCCTGCAGCGATTCGGTTAGCAGTTAGCAATAACCCTTCGCTTCCTATAGTTAGAGGGGACTACTTTGCAGCCTCAGGTATCTATTTATCGCTTCTTATAGCTAGAGGGGACTACTTTGCAGCCTCAGGTATCTATTTATCGCTTCTTATAGTTAGAGGGGACTACTTTGCAGCTTCAGGTATCTATTTATCGCTTCTTATAGTTAGAGGGGACTACTTTGCAGCTTCAGGTATCTATTTATCGCTTCTTATAGTTAGTGGGGACTACTTTGCAGCCTCAGGTATCTATTTATCGCTTCTTATAGCTAGAGGGGACTACTTTGCAGCCTCTGGTAACTATTTCTCGCTTCCTTTAGTTAGAGGGGACTACTTTGCAGCCTCAGGTAACTATTTCTCGCCTCTTATAGTTAGAGGGGACTACTTTGCAGCCTCAGGTATCTATTTATCGCTTCTTATAGTAAGAGGGGACTACTTTGCAGCCTCTGGTAACTATTTCTCGCTTCCTATAGTTAGAGGGAACTACTTTGCAGCCTCAGGTAACTATTTCTCGCTTCTTATAGTTAGAGGGGACTACTTTGCAGCCTCCGGTAACTATTTCTCGCTTCCTATAGTTAGAGTGGACTACTGTGCAGCGTCTGGTAACTATTTATCGCTTCTTATAGTTAGAGGGGACTACTTTGCAGCCTCAGGTAACTATTTCTCGCTTCTTATAGTTAGAGGGGACTACTTTGCAGCCTCAGGTAACTAATTATCGCTTCTTATAGTTAGAGGGGACTACTTTGCAGCCCCAGGTATCTATTTCGTTTCGAAGTCTTCCCGATTTCCCGAATAATCCTGAAATCTAGTCAAGGAGTATGTAAAGACTGCAACTGAACTGAGTCGTTAAGAAGAGTATCAATCTTAAGAGAGTGTCACCATACTGGATGCGCAATGAACTCAAATTCCGTTGATGATTCGTGGAAAAACCAATAGCCAGAGGATCTAACCTGTGCACCATCAAACACTGCCTGTAAAAAATTATGGGTGCGGGCATCATGTTTGCAAACGTTTGCGAGCCCCGTACGATGGGCGTTCAGTATAAGAGGTCTTAATTTTTAGATGGTAGAAAATAGATTGGAAATTCACTTCACCTAATTATCTTCAACTTAACTGTCGTTTTTAATAAATAAATAAACAGTTAAGTTTCTGTTTCCTTCAGTAATAATAGTCAAGAAGAGAAATAGCTCATAAATGAAATAATTAAAAGAACATTCAAGCAGAGGAAATAAATGGAAAACGAAGACACGTGGGAACAGACATTCTTTGTGAATTCAGCTCAGTCACGTTTATGCGTGTACATGCGATATTAGAAATTGGCTCTTCAGGCCTATTTATTTCCTAAACACAAGCCTTCCCGACAATATGGAAAACACTTTGTCGCTGAAATTCTCAGAGAAAAACATTATAAATTTTAATTACCAAATGAAGAAATCTGAAAAATCTTCTTTTTGTTTTTTGCAAAATCTTGAACTCTGTGAAAAATAAATTCCACTTTCTCTTTTCAACAAAAAGCCACCGAGGGGAGCAAGACAGCTTCATTAGGACCTAAGCTAGTGTAAATACAGAAGGTTTTTGTTAGGAATCAATAGAGTTACCGTGCCAGGAAAAGATACAGATAAAGAAAGTAAGGACTAAACAGAAGTTTGTAGCATGGTAGAATTAATGATGTTATGAGTTCTAGGTCCCTGGTCGTCCTGGTGCAAAGAACATGAAAGCTATGTATGTTATTAACTCTTCAACTATGATGTTATGAGTCCTAGGTCCCCGGTCGTCCTGGTGCAAAGAACATAAGAGCTGTGTATGTTATTAACTCGTCAACTATGATGTTATGAGTTCTAGGTCCCCGGTCGTCCTGGTGCAAAGAACATGAGAGCTATGTATGTTATTAACTCTTCAATGTTATGAGTTGTGGTAGGTCCCTGGTCGTCCTGGTGCAAAGAACATGAGAGCTATGTATGTTATTAACTCTTCAACTATGATGTTATGAGTTCTAGAAGGTCCCTGGTCGTCCTGGTGCAAAGAACATGAGAGCTATGTATGTTATTAACGCAACAGAAAGTATGAACAAACATGCAAAGGTTATTCAGTTTGACAATTAATCTAAACTCTGAATTAATTATTTTAATAAATTTCTTGCTATTTATTAAATAGCATTTTGCATAATAAGAGAAAAATAAATTAACAGTTCATTAGTCTATGAGTTTCTCCATGTTAATAACCTTAATTATTCGTCTACACAATTAAGAAAAACAAATTATTTATTATTAAATAGAAAATAAAAAGTTGCCCTAAAGCTTCACATGGAAGCATGACGCTTTTTATTTTCTATGCTTTCAGATTTAATTAATTTTAATCCTTTTAATTGTTTTTGCCGCAAACATTAAGCGTCAGTCTTTATTTAAAAAATAATTGATTGTAATCCTGTGATGAAGGAGCATAATGTGACACACGTCAGGTCTAGTTTAACCCTAACGAATAGAACAGAAAGTGAAGATAGCCCCTTAATATAACCCACACAACAGAGGGACGGTAGAGAGACTTCGAGTCGAGTAGTTATGCTATCGGCATATCAGCTGATTGAGAGTGTATCACACCAACCAACATCGTTATCGTTCCACGATAACGACAGAGACCCATAGTATGCATACTGGAATCCAATGTTATATTGGGGTTTAACCTAATATTTCTATTTGATTTACTTATACTTAGTAATCTTGTTTAGTTCTCCCGACATGTTTCGCCGATTTGACGACATCTTCAGGGGTAGGAGACACCGGCGAAGATGCCGTCAAATCGGCGAAATATGTCGGGAAAACTGCAAGATTGAAAAAAAATGTATATTTCCTTGTGTTATTATGTCACAATGTTTGTGGGCATTATAGCATTACAAGGTATTTTTAACATTCACTCCAATATCACTAAGTCTATGCTACACTTTAACAATTTCCTTATAATGCTACTGCTTGGCGCTATTACCATAGCTACTCAATTGTCCTCAGGAGGCTGAGTTACCCCCAAACACAACCAGACCAAGTAGAAAATTCGAAAAAACCTTTTTCAAATTTTCGACCCGTCCGNGAACCCACCAAGCGACGTTAAAAGTTGTCCAAAAATGACCTTCTCCACCCTGTAACTCGGCTATGCTTCGCCTGGCTCACTAATAAATTTCGTAAAAAATGTTCCATTTGATCTCAGCTACCCACCAAATTAGGGGTCCCATTTATAGCCAAACACCCTGTATAAATATCCATCAATATTGGACATTTGGTGAAATTGGACAAATGTGCCGGTAACGTCGGTGAAAGGCGAATGAACTAATTTCTTTTTATTCAAATTTTGTATTTTAAGTTCATTGAAACATAAAATATCAAATTTTCAGTTGGGGCATTTCGATTCGTGGTCGATTCCAAAGGTTCATTATTGGAAAGAAAATGCCAAGAACACAAAAGTAAGCACAATTGAAAATATTTCTTTTTAAAATAACATTACCAAAATTTCGGGAATAGAAGGAGAAAACCACATTAATTTGACGGGGGGAAAAATTTAGAAATCTTTGAATTTTGAAGGTATTCATTTGTTATTTTAAAAGTTGTTTGTTATTTTAAAAGCAATTTGTTATTTTAAAAGTTGTGTCTCGGTCAAAATATGAAACTGAAAAGGAATAAACAGAATTCAGTACGTAGGTATTTCTAAGAAAGCAATAAAAAAAGTTAAAGAATATACAGAATTCAGTACGTAGGTATTTCTAAGTAAGCAATAAAAAAAGTTAAAGAATATACAGAATT
>CM022878.1:5313357-5375768 GCA_012654025.1 Pachypsylla venusta | reverse complement strand
TTTAACATCTATTGGTCATTCAAGACGGGGGTTTTACCCTCCATTCGCTGGAAACTTGCAAACCAGCTACCCACATTGACCTCACCCAGCCTGGGTTGGGCCGGAAAAATGAGCCAACGATGCGTGGTGTTCTAAAACGGTCACCCATCAAAGTACTGACCACGCTCGACGTTGCTTAACTTCAGTAATCTGACGGGAACTGGTGTATTCAACGTGGTATAATCGTTGGCTAGGGTTCAAAACCTAATCACTTTTCGATTTCTCAGATATCAGTGAAATGGAGACACCCGGTATATGTCGGCCTAAGATTTTGTATCTGCTGTACGATTCGGGTTAACAGATGAAAATTTTCAAAAACACGAAATTTCGCATGAAAAAGCAAGACATGTCTATTTATGATAAAAAATAAGTAGATATTCAGGAGTTTCACATACATACAACATCCAGTAAAGTGTTTTATAAATTGAAATCACAAATTTAAAACTACTGGTTATTCTTTTCAGAGGCCCGGACTTTATGAGGAGGTATACCCTCCTCAGATAGTCTTCCGATGTCAATATATGCTTCTTCGTACTGATTCAACGCTTAGACAATTGTGTTCATCTGTCACTGAGCGCTCATTAGATCTGATCGAGTTGTCACTTATCTTTGATCTCACATCAGATCAGATTTGAGAGAAGGAGATCCTGTAGTGCCGTACTATTCCAACACCAAAGCCTGCTTCACCACCAGCGTCATGGGGTGACCGGCCTAAGATATTTCACATCCAGAAAGTTTGTTGTAAAGAAGGCCATACAACCTTTAAAAAACTGCAAACAACATATTGAAGGATGTGGCATGGTAGAATGAAGGAAGGCAACGCCAAGCCCAAATAGAGTACTAAAGATACTGAACAGAACGTTATGCATTGTAGAATTAAGGAAGGCAACGCCAAGCCCAAATAGAGTACTAAAGATACTGAACAGAACGTTATGCATGGTAGAATTAAGGTAGGTAACGCCAAGTCCAAATAGAGTACTAAAGATACTGAACAGAACGTTATGCATGGTAGAATAAAGGAAGGCAACGCCAAGCCCAAATAGAGTACTAAAGATACTGAACAGAACGTTATGCATGGTAGAATTAAGGAAGGCAACGCCAAGCCCAAATAGAGTACTAAAGATACTGAACAGAACGTTATGCATGGTAGAATTAAGGAAGGCACCGCGGACCCCGAATAGAATTGGGAAAAGACGAAGTTAAAGAAGAAGATAGTTATAAGTAGTCCTCATAAGTTTTAAGATTTTCTTTAAAGTAACTTTTAATTCAATGCTTCAGACAAAGTTTCAAAGTTTTTCAGTACTTTAAAATGAGATCTGGTTTACTATTTTTCGAATAAATCCCATTCTAGGACTCGATATTCCTTGAGGCTAGTCTTTACATCCGACAATTTGACTTTCAAATTAAAAGTTTAGTCTTGTTATCAGAAGCCCTGAGTACTATCACATTTTGTTATCAGAATGCCCTGAGTATTCAAAATGAACTTTTCTTATTTTTTCTGCATGAAAACATTTTCGTATTTCCGTTTGCTAATTGGACAAGAATCTGCCTTCTAAAGTAGGCATATTTTTCTCTTTTAAAATCTTCTAAAAATTATTCCGGCAAATGAATACAATCTTTTTTCATCTTTTTCAAGAACTCAAAAAATTGTGTCAATTATGATGAAGGTTGAAAATTACTTTATCTTCACTTGACTAAAAAATATTAAAGATGTTAAAGAGCTCACTGAGAACATCATCGGAAACTAGCTCCGATGATGTTCTCAGGAGAGTACGAAACTAGTTAGTAGCTCTTTAACATCTTTAATATTTTTTAGTCAAGTGAAGATATAGTAATTTTCAACCTTCATTATGGTTTTACTTGACATAGTATCCCAATTTAACCAACTTATTGTGTCATTTTTTTTTTACCTTAATATCACTGTTGACCTATAACTCTAAGACTTCAATCTCGTTTTTTCACATTTTTCTGAGAACCTCTATAGGTCAAATTACCTATAGAACATGTAGTTTCAAGACAAGCTTTTTAATTTCTTACACCCTGTATGTGATCACGTCCACAGCTCGGTGTGGAAATGTTTGCCATCCTCGGTGAACCTGGTTATGGATTTTGTTTTGCACGAGTGAACAAAAATAATTTGCCTTGACTTTCTCGTTACACCATTTATCTTTTCAACACCGTTGACTTTCCTCAAAAAAATGAGGGTTCAAAAATGAATGTTCCAGTTACCACAAGACAAGAAATAAAAATTATGGAGGCAGTAAGGATAGCTTATATTGAGGATACAATGAGCGTTGCACATGTGATATATTACTTAACATCACAAAGTGCACTTATCAGGTCTCTCTACAGCCACGGGAAAAATATGTGGCGTGACTTATCTATATTTGTTAATTCGATGATAAGATAAAATCAAGAGACTGAAAAAATTTCAATTTACATGAAATTTCAAATGTTATAATGTAGTGCTTGTCATGATTCAGGGACCAATTACAGTAGAAACTTGACTGTTTAACCACAGTTTTCTTTTTATATATTAGGTACTTTGCTAAAAGATACTTTTTTGACCAAAAGGTAAGAAATATCAAAAAATGACCAGGAATGGAAATTCCCCAAAAACTTTCTTCCGTAACTTTCCCAATTTTCGTATCCCCTTCCGTTTCTGAGATATAGATACAGTCTAGGAATTATAGATTTTTTTTTTAAAAAAAAAGATAAAGCTTATTTAATTACCAGACGAGCACTTTACCACTAAGTTACCGGGATAGTAGAATCAGTAATAATCTTCATGAAGAAAATAAAATTTGAGACCGGGGTATGAAACCGTAAAAACGTTATACCACGTAGAATGTTCCAATTCACTGCAAATAAGTACCGTTGATGGCGTTTAGAACACGGATGATATTCTCATCAGGGAATTAACTTCTTCTTGTCTTTTTCGGGGCGCACTCCGTTTTGAAATGCCANAATCTTCATGAAGAAAATAAAATTTGAGACCGGGGTATGGAACCGTAAAAACAACGTTATACCACGTAGAATGTTCCAATTCACTGCAAATAAGTACCGTTGATGGCGTTTAGAACACGGATGATATTCTCATCAGGGAATTAACTTCTTCTTGTCTTTTTCGGGGCGCACTCCGTTTCGAAATGCCAAATTAAATTTAAAAAAATGTAAGATCAAATTTTTTTTTTTTTTTTTTAAAAATAATTTGGACTCTACTAAATTACACAGGAATTTTGTGTCTTATTGTTAGGGTAGAAAGGGTTTAAATTTTGTGAACAAAAGCTTGTTTTTGTTTTCCCCTTGTGTTTTTATTTAATTAGTTAGCTTTTTTGACAAGATTTTATAATTTTAATTAAATTAATATGAGCAAGTGGAAAAGAATAAAACGTTTGTTTTTTTGTTCGGATTTTTCAGGACGAAAATTCTGCAAATACTAATATCATCTTCTCAAGTCAATGGCTTGTCGGGATATCGATTCTGTTAAGTGCAGACGAACTGTAGAAACGCACACGAACCAATGCTGGAATTCGAGATTTTGGCTCTGAGGACCTCAAAACTTGCTTTGGCATTTAAAAGTTGACATCGAAAAGTTCAATCCATCGAAATACTTTCTACTTTTTTATACAGATCAGGAAAGTTGTGGGATGTTCAGACCATCAGATTTTTTTGTCGAAATCTCTGCTGCTACATACAATGTGCTTCTCCTAAAGCAAATTGGACGTAAAACACATACCGAGTTAGGCCATGAAAGTGATAGCTGGTAAGACGTTTGGAGTTTGACCCTTTTTGTCTGATGGATGCATTATTGTTTCAATCTCAGTTGCAACTTAATAGCTAAAGCCTATGCATATGCAAGCAACGAATAATTGTGTGGAATGTGCATACAAATGATGCTAACTTTACAATAATTTTAATGCAAAAATAATGTAACTTCATGTGCAGTGAATAAAATGCAAGTATGTATACAGGGTGGCGATGTGGGAAGCAAACATTTGATCTGGTACCACATAACGAAATAAGCAAAGACAACTTTACCACGTTGAATACAGCAGTTCCTTTAGATAGCTGAAGATAGGTAACATCGGACGTGTATACCCGAATGGGATTCGAGGTGTTAGTGCCTGTGTTAGATGTGGTCTTAGCCTCTTTACCACGTTGAATACAGCAGTTCCTTTAGATAGCTGAAGAAAGGTAACATCGGACGTGTATACCCGAATGGGATTCGAGGTGTTAGTGCCTGTGTTAGATGTGGTCTTAGCCTCTTTACCATGTTGAATACAGCAGTTCCTTTAGATAGCTGAAGATAGGTAACATCGGACGTGTATACCCGAATGGGATTCGAGGTGTTAGTGCCTGTGTTAGATGTGGTCTTAGCCTCTTTACCACGTTGAATACAGCAGTTCCTTTAGATAGCTGAAGATAGGTAACATCGGACGTGTATACCCGAATAGGATTCGAGGACAGTGTTACTTGCCTGTGTTCAATGTGGTCTTAGCCTCTTGTGAACAATTGACTAGTTGTTGTTAATTGCAGCCCCTGTCATTCACTTATTAATACGATTAGGTTACTCCTTCAAAAGTTTAATACTGTCCGAAAGCAATTCAATAATGTCTTGAATAAGTCACACTGGATGATTAGCCTTTCTCCGGAACCAGAGGATTGCCAGCTAATAAAATGTCAGCCAAAGGATCTTCAATACCAGGTGTTTTTGCAATTAACTTTCCTATTCAATAATGTTTTGTTTCAACTGAGGAGTACCTACCAACCGATCCACTCCTAAACCCTGAATATCGAGCCCAAGAATATTGGTGTACACTGTACAGCCCTCCTGGTCTACACTAGTATTGTACGCGGGGGATCCAAGTTCGGAAAATTTTCGACACTCATTCTTGTTAGGACCATTGAGTATCTCCTTTAATGTCTTTACAAGAGTAAAAATATATTTTTTGGCAGAAGATTAAAGGGCTTATTAATTGCATGAGATTCTTAGTAATGTTTTGATCAAGAGGTTGTTGGGACTTACCACAAAGATAATCCACATTTACATTATTTCAGACAGACGAGGAGTATCCACCAGCCGGTCTACCCCTAAAAACTGAGCGAAAGAATTTCTTATTGTTGTTAGCAGTATTCGTTTAGTAAACGCGGAAATATGACGTTACCACAAAAGATCTCACGGCCGGTCGCTGGAACTGTGTTTTGGTATGGTCGTAGAACGGGCCATCGCAAGTGGAAGAATAGAACATTTTGTCTACCCCGTATGTTAAAGTAATGCAAAACATGAATATTAGGCTTGGTTATTCTATTTAAATAAGACGATGTATCTATGTAACAATGTAACATGCAATGAACATGCAACCCAACAAACATAACAAGTGGAAGAATAGAACATTTTGTCTACCCCGTATGTTAAAGTAATGCAAAACATGAATATTAGGCTTGGTTATTCTATTTAAATAAGACGATGTATCTATGTAACAATGTAACATGCAATGAACACGCAACCCAACAAACATAACAAGATAGCAAACGTAATGGCAAATATTTTGACACGAAAACGATTTGCAATGTTTTTGGCAAGCAAATCAAACAGAGACAAGCAAATTATTATTTTTTTTTAAATAAATAAGATGCGTTTTAGTGTTTGGATGGTAAGTGAACTTGACATTCAAGAGGTCGCTCCTCCCACTGTCATCTCTTGATCTCTTGGTTTATAATTTTTCAATAATGAACCTTTGAAATCGTAACAAAAAAAAATTAATAGGTATTTTACGTTTTACAAGGTTCGCAGAATACATAAATGGAATAAAAAAATACTTACAGTAAGACATCACTGAACGTTGCCTAACAGTTCCAACGTGCCATAGACGCTAGCGGTATTAGTGTTCAAAGTGGAAATATGTAAATGTAGACGTTATCTAGATAGTTTTGCAGAAACATATTGGTAAGTGAATAAAATATTAATTACCTGGTGAGTATTTTTATTCATTAACAATATTCTGCGAACCAAACTGTTTCCGGTGCCAAAATTTCACTCCCTACGTTGTCTCTTTGGAGATTAATATCAAGCCGTCAGACCGGCGCAGAGAGTACGTAGCTGCAGTGTATATGTTAAGGTAAAAGTAAGTATACATTATTCTGTAATCATATACAGAAGTTCGCTTTGAGAAACCATGGAGTAAGGTTGACTGATATAGGCAGCGTCAATGGCTCTTTGAATACACCAATTCCCGTCAGATCAATAAAGTTAAGCAAGGTCCAGCAAGATTTTCTATGTGGGTGTCCACGTAGGTTCGCGCCTCGTGATGCTGGCTATTTTTCCGGCCTAACCCAGGCTGGGTGAGGTCAATGTGGGTTATAGCTAGTATAGTAACTAAGAACATCATCAGCTTGGATTATAACTTGTTCAACGGATCTATTTTTACGATACGAAACAAAGCAGTTACCTATTTTGAGCTAGCAGAATATCAGGTGGATAAGGGCTGATATCATATTGGTTATGTGGACCCCTGATAAACTATCAAAGATTATGCAATGCGGTAAACATTTTAGTGAAAGATTTTTTTTTTTTCGTTACGAATATTTTTTTCGTTACGTCCCAGTTAAGGAGGACAATAATTTATGGGTTGATTCTAGATGCCAATACCTACCAAAAATGCTCCCCTAGACTTTTTAATAAAAGCTTTATTTTTGAGTTATTCGCATTTTTAATCTTTTTTTACACGTGTACGCCTGACGTCACAAATATGTCCATAACTTTCTTGGATATACTTTTTTTGAAAATTTGAAGATATTTTTGGAACGCATGGAAAATTTCTGTTCTGATAAAATTACTTCCATGACCATAAACTTTGAGTTAGTGCCTCGTTTTTGAGCTAACTTGATTTTTTTTAGGTATTTTTGTAAACTTCGAAAAAAGCAACGAGACTCTCCCACGGTCGCTCAACATTGTTTTTTTTTTGGACAAAAACGGAAAAAATATCCTGATGTTAACAAGGTTTCAACGGTATAGCACTTTTTCCGTTACCTTCTGTATTCGTAGAGAAATTTCTATTTTAATGTAACAAAATCATCAAAAAATATGCTACATATTTACAATTTTTTTCATTAGTTTCCAAAAAAAAATTAAATTTAAAAAGAAAATCCAAAATATTAGCATATTTTTTGATGATTTTGATGTTTTTTCCGTATTTGTCCAAAAAAAAGTAATGTTAAGGGACTGTGGGAGACTCCCGTTGCTTTTTTCGAAGTTTACAAAAATATACAAAAAAATTCAAGTTAGTTCAAAAACGAGGCACTAACTCAAAGTTTATGCTTATGAAGAAATTTTGCATGCGTTCCAAAAATATCTTCAAATTTTCAAAAAAAGTATGTCCAAGAAAGTTATGGACATATTTGTGACGTCAGGCGTACACGTGTAAAAAAAGATTAAAAATGCGAATAACTCAAAAACAAAGCTTTTATTAAAAATTTGAAGGGAGCATTTTTGGTAATTATTGGCATCTAGAATCAGCACTTTAATTATTGTCCAAAAATCGAATAAAAAAAATTCATTTGTCCGCCGTACGCCGTGATGGGCACTTTTGCCACTAAGCGTTGAGCGATTTGGATGAAATTTGGTATATAGGTCCCATCTGGGCTCTAATTGTGCCCCGAAACTTTGGGTACAATCGGATATACCCTTAGCGATTTTTGCCGCTTTTTAGCGGTTTTCAGTATTGTTGCTTTCTAAAAGAAGAATTGTAAGAGCTAGAAATTTGAAATTTTGTATGTATGTCATATTTGGGGTCTCAGTTAGCTCCGAAACTTTTGGCTCAATCAAATATACCACTGGCTTAGTTTTTACCGCTTTAAAGCGGTTTTCATGAATCCCGTCTAAAAAAAGAATGGTAAGAGCCAGAGACTTTAAATTTAGTAGGTATGTCAAATTTAGGGTCTAATTACGCCCCAGAATTGGAATCCTCACAAGAACCCCCCCAATTTTTTTTGCTCCCCCCCAAAAAAAAAAATCACCAATACAATACTTTGTTTTCCTATACTCCGTATATGGGAAGATAAAGTAAAAATCTATTATGACTATTATAGCATAATGAGCCCCAAGATATGAAGAAAGTGGTTGGGCCTACTTTTCTTACAAAAGAAGGTACAATTAAGGCTTTTGGCTTTTACAGCTTTCATTACTTTTCTCATATTGCATTTCCCCTCACTACTCCTTTTCACCTATTATTTTAACATTTTGAAAAATGAGCCTCTCCTCTTATTCATTCTCCCCACCTAAGGAGGGTGCACCTGTAAGATGCGGGAGGGGGAAGACAAGCAAACAGGAAACAAATTAAAATAAAAATTACACCCGACGTATAAATATGAAGAGAAGATATCTAAGTAAAATCCTGGGAACTTCTTCCTATTTTGAGAAAGTAAAAATATAAAATTTACCCATTGCTTCACTCATTTGTGAGTAAAACTCAGGAGTGAACATCACACGACTTGCCTTATCTATAACTCCCAGGAGTCAACATCACACGAATTTCTTTATCTATAACTCCCAGAAGTGAACATCACACGACTTTCCTTATCTATAACTCCTTATCGATAAGGAATTGCCCAATATTTTTGGGGCACAATTAGACCCCAGTTCGATTTTTGGATTCTTCGTACCTTGAAATATCAAATTTTGAGGGGAGGGGTATTTTCTTCGTGACAATTCCACCGGAAGAAACTATTTCAATCGAAAGTGCCATTGGTCTGTTTGTGAACAAAAACGTTAGGACTGGTCACTTTCTATGTACTTATGTACCCTATATAGCTTTACATGTACTTATGTACCATATATCGGTTTCTATGTACTCATGTACCTTATATCATTTTCTATGTCCTTATGTACCATATATCGCTTTCTATGTACTTATGTACCATATACCTTTTTCTATGTACTTATGTACCATATACCACTTTCTATGTACTTATGTACCATATACCACTTTCTATGTACTTATGTACCATATATACTATCATCAAATCTCTAGCACTTACGGTTCTCTTTTTAGACAGAATTCGTAAAAACCGCTAAAAAACGTCCCATAGACTGTATTTCAACCAAAATTTCAAGTCTCTAGCATTTACCGTTCTTGATATGAGGTTAACGAAAAGAGTTTGATGGAACTGTCAGGTACACCCCATAGGTCAGGTCATGTCTACGCCTATTCCAAACCTTTGTATGTAAACTCTCAGGTACACCCTATAGGTCAGGTCATGTCTACGCCTATTCCAAACCTTTGTATGTAAACTCTCAGGTACACCCCATAGGTCAGGTCATGTCTACGCCTATTCCAAACCAGACAATGCTTTAAAACGTCTAACAAAGCTGCAGTTTTATTAAAATTAATTAATCCAGTTCCCAGTCGCTTTTATTCCTACATCTTTTGTCGCATTAAGTTACAATGCATGTTACACAAGAACACTAAAAGCTATCCGTAATCAGTGTTCTTTAGTAATACGAATAATAAATTAAGAAAATATATTAAAAAAGGGGAAAAAATACACTGCATTCTATTATTTACCGTCCTATTATGGCGGAAACAAAGGCCTACCAAAGTCAATATACTGCAAAAAGGCTGTTAAGAAGAGAAGAAAAGCTGAAGCAACATTAGATTTAACAAAAGGGTAATAAGAAAAGTACAAAATACCCTTTTCACGTCAAAAGTTATTTATTCTAAACTGCACAACCTCCCATCTCAGATTACTCTGGAAACATTGTCAGTGTCTTTGTTCGCTGCCAGAGTGGGTTGAAACTAGTATTTCTTAAATCTAAAAACACCTTTAGTTTTATACTATTCAGATTGCTTTAGGAGACCTTAATAGTAGATAGAATGTACGAACAAAAGAAAATACCAGAGATACTATGGGAAGGAGAAGAGCAATGAGACCTTAATAGTAGATAGAATGTACGAACAAAAGAAAATATCAGAGATACTATGGGAAGGAGGAGAGCAATGTCTCCTGCTTCATTAGGTGACGGCCTGAAAGCCTAAAACAGAAGGTTACGTGTTAGGAAAGGCACTAAAATTATGCTTAAAAGGTGAAGAAATTCAGTATTGGATACATTGTATGTAGCCACCGAAAGGAACTAGTCAGCTTCAAGAGATGGCGGTCCTAAATACCTTTGACTAAGGACAACAAGAGCCCATATGAACACAGAACCTCAATAATAACAGATAACAAAACTCACAAAAAAATGCCAACAAAAATTTGAAAAAATCAAATCCAGCGTTACTATTGAAGCGCTTCTTCTCCCAGAATATTTCCAACGTTACTATTGAAGCGCTTCCTCTCCCACAATATTGCCGGCGATACTATTGAAGCGCTTCCTCTCCCACAATATTGCCGGCGTTACTATTGGAGCGCTTCTTCTTCCAGGATATTGCCGGCGTTACTATTGAAGCGCTTCCTCTCCCAGGATATTGCCGGCGTTACTATTGAAGCGCTTCTTCTCCCAGAATATTCCCGACGTTACTATTGAAGCGCTTTCTCTCCCAAAATATTGCCGGCGTTACTATTGAAGCGCTTCCTCTCCCACAATGTTACCGGCGTTACTATTGAAGCGCTTCCTCTCCCACAATATTGCCGGCGTTACTATTGAAGCGCTTCCCCTTCCAGAATATTTCCGAGCCTTTTCTTCTGCTACGCTCAAGTTGCTTTTAAATAAATAAACGCTTAGTTTCCAAAATTGATCACTTTAGTGTTTTATTAGGACGCAGTCTAATATCTCTTAAACACTTTTAATTAATATCCTAACTTTAGTTCACTATAATTAGCTTAAGTGACATTTAATAACTTTAAAGAGTTGAATAAAGTCAGGCTGTAATTAATTTAAGCTCAACTTTTTAACTCTCGTTTTGCTATGCGTTCGTTAGTTGAACCTCAAACACGCAATATTCAACCACTAGCAAAAGATATGTCTTTTAGAAGTTTTCCAAAAAAAATTGAGACTATCCTAAAAAATGATCTTTTTGACAATGTTTTCTTTCGTTTGTTTGTTTCCGTGTCCGCTTTCTTACGTTAACACAAATATACAATGCATTGTTGATTATACTTAAATACACTGGTTTGTAAGTTTCGAGCGAATTCATGGTAAAATCTCTATCCCAAATGAGCTTTAGATGTTAGAGACGTTAAGAAAAAAAAAAAAATCGGTATATGATGATGATTGAGGCATTTATGAAGCATGCCCCAGCGTCTATGGCACGATCAATAGGCCTATTCCCATAAGATCACTTAAGTTAAGCAACGTCCAGGGATGTTTTAATTATTGGGTGACCTAGTAGGTTCGCGCCCTCATGGTGCTAGATATTCCCGGTGCAACCCAGACTGGAGTATTGGGGTAATCCCCAATACCCCAATGGCCTTTAGACGATAGACGTTAAGCAAAAATAAAATCGGTACACGCACTTCCAGATGAAGCAATCAAAAAAATGTATGTAGCTGACCCTTACTCGAGTGGTATGATCTTTGGTCTCATATCAAAGGTATCCGCCCCCTGTAGGCCCAGAAGATCTCTTTTTATCAAGCTTGTTTACTAATCATTCTGTATCATATAGAGACGAGGAGATTCCATTTATAAAACGTGCACTACTTGTGAAGAAAGCCCTTTTGTGCTATCCTTATTGTTTGCTCAGCACTTGAGAACTCTGCTCAGTGCTCAGCCTATTCAGACATATTTTTATGTAAAATGTTTTGTTTCTTTCTCTCAAATGAGAAGGAAGCTTTTATTCTATTATAAGTATTACTCAAAACCAGCTTCTGTATATAGAATGTTGATCACTCTATAAAAACATTTGGCGGACATAGACTCCTTTTAGGAGGCTATGTCCGCCAAATGGAATTGCTGAATAAAGCTACATAAAACTTCCCAAAAAACATAAAACTCCCTAAAGATCGGAAAAAGGAGGTCCGTATATAACATTCATTAATACTTGGGTATTAATTTTTATTATTGTTCAAAAATAGATAAATAGATTGTGTTAAAAAAAAAGTCTGATATAAAAAACAATATTTGACTTTGAAATAACCTTGAAGAACAAACTTGACAGATGTATCAAGGTCAGCATAACATGTCCCCTTGATATCATGACATTATTATGGTAAGAATATATTTTTTGTGTTCCCAAGAGCTTTAGAGATATTTAGCCTCCGTAAATTAAAATGGACCAACCTAAGTGAATAGTAGGCACCTTTTAGCCAAGATATCAATGTTATTGGCCCTATTTTACAAAGCGCAGCACGACAAGTACTACTCAGCCCGACATGCACTTCTCAGCGCGACCAGTATTTCTCAGCTTTACCAGTACTACTCAACACGACCAGTACTACTCAGCTCGACAAATACTACTCAGCACATCAAGTCCTATCTACAATTTTCTGAACAATATTAACAAACCATCAAATTCAAGAAAAGAGAAATAAATTAAAATGGCGACAAGTGTAAAATTTAAATGAAAAATTTCATATATCTCATTTTATTACACAAAATCAGCTCAGATGGTGTGGGGAGTTCATTTCTTCTCTTAGGGGGGAGCATTTACAAAAATGTGGATTCAATTAATTAATGAACATTTCAATCCGTCCAAATCCCTCTATTCTAAACACTGCGCAATGCGCATGTTTATCTTGCATACGTCTATCAAAATGTTTAATTAGGCCATTGACTTTTCCAAATGTCTATATGTATGTACAAGAAATGCATACCGTCTTCAATATTCTAAAGCTTATGGGTATGACAATGCAAGCGCAATAAATTAAGTTGAGATCCGCATCTAATTTATATTCCATCTTAAACGGGTTTTCTTCATATTTTATGTACCTATCTTTATTTGGTCCACAAAACGTGAGTAATTCAATTCTTACAGCACAAAAAAAAATATCGGAGAGATCTTCAATGGGCATCTGGCCATCTTTCATGAGTGGTTGATATGGGGACTGCTCAGCATCCCAAGAGTTAGTCACAAGTCAGAGAGAGGCGTCATGAGATCACAAGCTGGTTAGTAGTTATTCCATTACTCATTTCATCAACTTCTGAACAGCCTGGATTTGACTGCACTTACTTTTATGACTGAATTGGTGAATTGGCCCCGAGTGACCCAAAAAATACTCAGCTAATTCTACATATAAATATAATGAATATACATACATAATTCATTCAAATCAGATCAGTCGTTCGAAAGTTATCGTGACACCAAAAATGAACGTGTACTGTCTGTACGTTAAATTAAACCATACCACCTTCGTAAGGGCATTTTTTTTTTAAAAAAAAAAAAAACTTTCAGAGCTTTGTAAATAAATGAATGCTGTTTCTTATGCTATGTGACAGCTTCAGTGCTCACTGCAGCATTGTAGGATTTTCCCAATAGCTATTATTATCCAGTTACGGGGCGCTGTGCGAATGTATCTCCAGGGCTACTCATTGTCCTCACGAAGCTGAGTGGGCCCCAAAACATAAAAAAAACACAGTGACAAATTATTGCCAGGAATCGAACCCGAGTGCAAGACTAGTGTAGTGACCACTGAGTTATGAGAGCTTTCAGGGAGGGCACTGTACAACAGAAAAAGAAAGATATTTATACAGGGTGGGCCAAAAGTCACCATGGGGTTTAAACATTTAATAACTTTTTCGTTTAAATATATGTCGCAGTAAACTTCCAAAATCAGTAATTTTATAAAATTTCTAGGGATTAAGTAAAATCACGGAAAATAGACGAACGCGAGGATTTTCGACAAGTTTACTGAAATGCTTTAGGGATTTTATAAAAACCCGGTTAATGCGACACATTAGGTTATAAAATCCCTAAAGCATTTCAGTAAACTTGTCGAAATTGCTCGCGTTCGTCTATTTTCCGTGGTTTTACTAAATCCCTAGGAATTTTATAAAATTACTGATTCTACAAGTTTACTGCGACATTATATAAATATTTTTGAGATTATAAAATATACAAAAAGGAATTTTTTTACACTAATTATGGGAAATAATGTCACTTAAATGACCTCCGTTTTTAGCTTCGCAAAGATGACCACGTTTTAAAATTTTCCATAACATCTTTCATAATTTGTGGCTGTAGCGTTGGAAATTCTGCAACAATGTTGGCCTTGAGTTAAGGATTGTCTCGGGCTTGTTCACATATACTCGCTCCTTCAAATAACCCCAAAGAAAATAGTCGGGTGCTGACAAATCTGGCGAATACGCTGGCCAAATAATTTCTGGAAATTATTCGCTCTTTAACAATTTGCCTTAAAAGATAATTGATCGCTGATTTGAATAATAAAATTCTATTATTCTGGTTCTTTGTTCAGTTGTGATTTATTTATTCTACAGGTGTTATTTATATAATCTCAAATATATATATATATATATATATAAATGAAAAAGTTATTAAATTTTTAAACCCCATGGTGACTTTTGGCCCACCCTGTATAAACACGAAGTGAGTTCCGAGAATTTTCTTTTTTATTATTAAAAAAAAGTCTTTTATGTAATTTACTAGAAACTGGCCTTTGTAAAGACTAGATTGTGCAATGAATAAAAAAAAAAAAATGAAAAAGTAAAAGGATTTGCCCCTAAACTTTTGAATTTATATTGACAATGAGGGGGGGAGAAGAAAAAAAGTTCAAAGTATTCGAGACAACTTTGTTGTGGATATGATTCTCATTTTTATTTTGAGCCTTTGAATGAAAAGGGCTCTTTCTGTTGTGTTGTAGTTGGAAATGCAAATTGATCTGTAGAACTTTGGTTTGTACTTTTTTTGTAATTAGGCGCTTTATCCACGGCAGCATTAGAATTTACTTTTCTTAACCTGTAAAAAGATATTTTACTTTTTACAGGTTAAGAAAATGGACTGTAATTTTCGATGTCATGTTTTCAATGCCAAAAGATGATTTGAGGTCAACAAAACCCAAATCTCGAGTTTTTCGGCATGTCCGTAAACAAGCTTCAGGACCTCAGACATCAAAAGTTTCAGCCCATTACAATACTTTTTTTTTATCTTCCCTGCTTCCATGCTATAGCATATAAGTCTTACATATTATAAAACAAAGTCCCCCGTAGCGTCTGTCTGTCTGTTAGCGATAAACTCAAAGACTACTGAACGAATTTTCATCCAGTTTTCACCAATAGACAGAGTGATACATGAGGAAGATTTGGTTGCAAAATAATGAACAGGTTTCGAGTGGCGGCCGATTTTACAAAAAAAAAATCTTAAAGCGGGAAAGTTTTGGGTGGCTCAGAATCCTTAATTTAAGACTTAGTTTCAAACTAATATAGCCATTTCAGAGTTAAAAGTTGGAATGCGAGATGGGGCAAAATAAAATTAAGACAATACTAATTACTTACCCAAAACGGTAAGAGATATCGAAAAATTTATGGGAATGGACGCCCGCCCCTACATCCATAGGCTGGGAACTCAGAAAATTTGTCAACATTCAAACTCTCCAGTGGTTTTCACGGTCAAGTCACGGTCGATTTTTGTAATTTGTATAGGAAATCATACAATGCGGGCGCAACCAGAAAGAAGAAGATATAGCATTGTGGTCGTGCCCGATTTTTTAATTTGGTTTACTTACCGCTTTGGTGTATACCAAAACAAAGTTTGTGTCCATTCTCTCAAGTTTCTTACCTGAAACAAAGATTAATGATTTGTTAGACAAGGGTAAACACCGGGGGACTGATAGTCAGGGTGTCCAAAAAAACGTTAATAATACAGGAGCTGATTGAAAAGATTGTTACCTAAAATCTTGTTTACAGACATATCCACGTATAAATGTCTGTTTGTAAACAAGATAAATCATGAACGGTAACTGCTATAGACTTGAAAATGGGTGTTTAATTAGGTGTTCAATTTTATTCCAAGGTCAAATCCCGAAGTGATTTTAGTTGAAATCAAATCTACTAAAAGCGTAATCAAAATATCCGAAGAAACCTATCGATATTCCATCCCCACTCTAAACTGGTTGTTAACAAAAAAAAATGCTAGCAACCTACTCCGGAAAACAATTGTACCCTAAAAGAGAAAATAAAACCTTTTGATGCGGTTTGTGCAGCCCTCACAAACACACGTCATCAACCATAACTTTGTGGTTAGATGACGAATACAAAGTTTGAAATAGTCACAATTTTCGTCCAAACCTTGTTTACAATCTGTCTGCTTCTCACTTTTTTCTCCCTCCTTCTCTATCCCCCTCTCTCCTTGTTCTGTCTTCTGACTGATAATATCACTTTCTCTCTCTTTCCGCAAACTTTCCCCTCAGGAATTCGGGAAAACTAATGAATAATGGCGAAAAAGAAATACAACCTGCCTGCCTGTTTATGTTCATTGTGCTAGTGTCTGGTATACGGTAAAAATACAACATTCTACAGAGTGCGGCAATTAGTTTTCCCACATTTCAAAAAATCGTGGGAGGGGGAAGTGATAGTGGGAGGAGCGAGGGGTTTGTGACATTCAACACGAAATGACATCTAGTTTTTAGTTGTCGCAATGGTTTGGTCACGCGAGCATTGTGCGTTCGTTGTTGAGGTGTTTTTTAAGCAAAGTGAATCCATTATAGCCACTCAGATGGCGTTCCGCAGAATATATGGTTTCCAATCCACAGATCCAGTTCCTGGTCGAAAAACAATTTTCAGTTATGTTCACAGCTTTAGGACCACATCATCAGCTTTAGGTTTGAAACGGAAAGGCTCGTTAAAATGGAAGAGGACCCCTGAAAACATCGTCAGAGTGAGGGAATCCATTGTGCAGTCCCCAAGGCGCTCTGCACGGAAATATGCGGCTGATCTTCAAATTTGGGACAGAACCTTGAGACAAATTTTATACTGCGACGTCAAGTTTCACCCGTACAAAATTGTTATGGTCCATGAATTGTCCCCAGCTGACTGGGGCAGACGACGGGATTGTTGCAAAGCGATTCTTGAGGAAGTGCCACCCACTGCAGTTTTATGGACGAGCAACGAAGCAAATTTCTACTTGTCGGGCAGTGTCAATAGGCAAAACTGCAGCTACTGGGCACCCGAAAACCCTCAAGAGCTTCATCAGAGACCACTTCACAGCCCATAGTTTACGGTTTGGTGCGCCGTGTTCGGCATTGGGATCATAGGCCCTTACTTCTTTGAGGAAGGTGGCGTTACAGTAACCGTGACGTCCCAACGAAACTGCAGCATGTTAGAGGAATTTTTGCGTCCAAAGCTTGAGGAATACGGGGAAGAGCACAGCATAGAGGACTTCTGGTTCCAGCGGGATGGGGCTACAGCCCATACAGCAAATCGCTCTCGTGAGATTCTCCAGGACATGTTCCCCGGTCAGGTGATCTCTTTACTACATGACATTTCGTGGGCTCCTCGCTCCCGCGAAAGACTCCTAAAGTGTATCTCTCGTCATTTGGACGACATTATTTACAAAAAATAAACGAAAAAACACTAGAATACACAAGCTTTCAGAATGCAAAATAATTTTTCAAATATCTCATTTCGTTTTTATTTGCCAGCTTTTTCAAATCTGGAAATACTAATTGCCGCACCCTGTATAAGGAATCGTTTTTCTGACAATATTAGGTTGAAAATTCGGACATACTTTAGATTTGGCAACGTGGAGCCAATTACTTTGGAAATGGTTTCAAATTGGCGGAAGCATTTATAGCATTCAATCAGTGGCGGAGCATGAAAAAGGGTGAAGGTTGAGTAAAGTAATCGTTAAATTTGTTAAATTTTGAATGTTTTTTTATTTCGTTCTCTGTGACTGATTGAATAAAAATATTGACGTTTTCAGTGTTGTGTTAATTCGAGAACATTTCCTCCATCATTTTAAATTTTGAAGAGTAATAAGCCCCACGTTTCCAAATCTAAAGGATGTCCGAATTTTCAACTTTCAGCCCCATAGCTCCTTCCCCGATAATGGCAGAAATACAAAACCTAGTGGGATGAATGAAATCAAAGGTATACTTCTTACTTGAATTGCGAGAGAAACGAATATAATGCACTACTGGTGTTCGAACCTGAATTTTGAAACCACCAGGGAATTCACTAGGGCCCTTTCTAATATTAAGAAAAAATAGAGAACAAACTGCACAGGGCCCTCGTTAGGACTTCTGAGACATACAGTATGCTTGTAAAGGAAAGTATAACACTTTGCGTGCAACAAGTCGTTCGTCGTGTGATGAATGGCCCACTTGACTGGACGTCGTAAACCTTTGCACGGCAAAAAATATCTATTTGCTAATATCAGATCACCAATTTTTCCAATTTTCAATCACGAAAAACCCAATTGAGGCTTAGATACAGGGGCTTATACAGTCCTAAGGAGAAATCTAGCTCACGAATATAATGTCACCAACCTTTATCATTTGCAACTTTAAAAAATTCCAAGTCTTTTAAAAGTTAAGGGGGTGACCTGATTAAATCCACGTGATTCATAAGGGAAAATCAATGTTTTCGGACCCCGGAAGAAATCCCCCACAGATATTATTGTTGTAGCGGTGTTCTCCTTAAAATCAACTGTTTTTCATTTCAAAATTTATATTTTAAAAAATGGTGATGGTCCTTGTCTAAAACTGTGATGGTAGGCGTCGTACTGATAGGTACAACCGGCCATGGGAAGATGCTACACCCGAGTTGTCATTGTATGAGTTAACAATTCAGGATTTATTTGAAATTTCAAACGAGGTTAAATTTCAGATTTTTTTTTTTATGTTTTTTTGCTTCCTACCATACAATGAGAACGTATTGTTAGAGGCTTGGCTGCCTCTGCCAAACCTTATAAACCTTAGCAAAACTTTTGATCCCAAGTATCAGTAAAGCAGAGACACCCAGTCACTGCCGAACTAAGATAGAGAAGCACTGTACGATGTCATCTCGAACATTGTAAGTAAAATAAACAAGAGAAATCATATTGCCAGAGATGAAAGTCGATAGCAGTATAAAGTCCTAGGAGATTTCCTAAGAGGGGATCAGATCAGTTTTAGAGATAGGAAGTGCACTAACTCCGAACGACCAAGACCAGCGCCCGTTTCACCACAATTATAAGATCTGATCAAGTGTTACATCAAACTTCTCTCCACATTATCCAGCAGACAAAGGACTCTCAAAACCTCTTAAAGACATCTCTCTCACAATCCTCTCTAAGTACCCCGTTTGGTTGAAAATCGAGTCACGCTATTGATGAAACTCATAGAAAGTGATAATCATTGATGTACCATGTCACTTAATGTATTGGTTTGGTGTAGCGCGACATTATTGCATGTGTCATAACAATTGTCAAAAATAATAATAAGGGTTATTTATATTCGTACACGTATTAGAAAATATCACTACTTGTTTGCAGATAGTGGCTAATTGTTCCACCTTGCTATCAGTAATGGCCGACTGCCAGAACAATAGAAATTAGCTTCAACTTATGTTCAATATGTATATTATATACATTATGCAAGGGAAGAGGTTCAAAGATCATTAACAAACTTATAGTCGAGCCTTCGAAAATAAAGATCTGAGGAACTAGCAAATGCGTCTCATAGCATTTCATCAAGACTAAAAACATAAATGAGTCAAACATTTAGAAATAAGAAGGCCTTCGGAAATCACTAGGAAACGTTATCATACGGAGCTGGGCGAAGAGTCGCACAGTGGGGCAGAATACCTAAGAAACTGGCCAAAAATGGAAAAATGAACTTTGGTTTTGGACAATTTTTTTGCATGGCACCTAAAGTACCTAAATCATCCTAGGGCTCAGCTAATACCACTATTTTCCTCCTCGCACTTGCTAGTGGCGTCTTATTAGTTGTGATAGTCAGCCTATCAAAATATTTTTATTTTCAGTGATACTTAGCAAATTTTTTACAAACATTTTTTTTAAAATTTAATTATTTTTTTTTTTCAAATGAAGTGTGGAAGCTTCAACCATAGGTAATTGACGTTAAGTTTATTATTACAGAGTATCAAAAAAAAAAAAAAAATAAAAAAAAAAAAAACAATTGATGAGTAGGGATATAACGCATTTTAAAATTAAATGTCAAAATGTTGGAATTTTTTCCTGTTAAGTACATATTTCAGAACTTCTGTTTCATATTTTTTTGAGAGCCTAAAGACTCTTCTTTAAGAGGTCATTCTCCTTTTTTGCCCGTTCTCTCAACGTTGCAAAATTGTGAGCCTAAAACCGCAAACGGCACCGAGATTTATTCCGTTAATTTCGTCCCTGAGACCGGGAATCGAACCCTTCCATTGGCTTTCTCCACATTATTTTGTATATATTTGTCTCAATGAACCTTAACAATAAATAAATAAAAAAAAAATTAAGCAAAAAAAAAACCCTTTGGTGATTTTTTTTGCCAGCTTTTTATGCATTCTGCCCACTGTGCGTCGTTCCGTGATATTCATTTATAATTTTGAATTCACTTTCAATACTGAAATCCTATCTGCGTGGAAAAAACTGAGAGTGATGTAGAAAACAAGTGGACTGATAATACAGAGTATTATAAAGATGGAAGCTAAATATTAATTGGCGGACATAGAGATGATACCCAAAATATCGCAATAATGTATTGAAGTCAAGGGAGGTTATTTGAAAAATAGGACACAGCGGTTTTTACGTTCCATCTCGAACTTTTAGAACCGTCCTCGTAGGGTATACAACATAAAGGTCATACCACTAGTGGATCAATAGAAAATTAATAGAAAAAAATATCTTAATCAAATTTAGGAAAAAAAATTGGGAACCCTCCTCCCCCGGGCGGGGAGGGCCCCCAATTTTTTCAAAATTGAAAAGCCCTTAACACGGGCCATCACATATCAAAATTTTACGTTTCTGCAACAAACCGCTAAAAAGATAAAAATTATTTTCAAAAAACACAATATAGGGCCCCGGGGGGCCAGGGCCCCCAAAAACTCTACAGCACATTTCCCTCATACCCTAAACATGTTTACAAAATTTCGTCAAAATCGGATGAAAATTGTGACTTGTATCGCGTAACATACATACATACACATATACACATGCATATACACACATACAAGTGCATTTCAGGATGTATATGGGAGTCAAAAGTGTAGTTCACTAACGTTCACAATTAATAAAGAAATAGAAGTAACAAAATATCACATCCATAAAGCGCTCATTCGAAAGTCACGAGATTTAAATCAATTCCAGAAAATGGTGGAACTCTAATTGTTTTTTACATGAAAATAACTGTTTTCTATTATTCCAAATTCTCTCTTTATCAGTCAATTGGCGAGTTAATTTTTCAAAAATAATATCAAGTTTCGCGAAAGTAAAAGCGGACAGATTTCTTCCCGGGCCTAGAACTTGTTATTCCTGTAGCTGGTTTGCAGGTAGGTCGTAGGGTAAAAAATACCCTACGACCATGGTGACAATCTTCAGGAACTGTTCATTTTGCTTTGAAAACATGAAATCGATAATTTCGGGTCATTAAAATGCTTTCTTTTCATAGAAAAGTCACATTTTTTATATCTCGCTCCTTATTTCTGATCCACACAAAGAGTATAACAGTTCACATCGGGGCGGAGGAAATCTTAACGATTATAGAAAAAAAGAAAATAATAAATCCGTCATATCAGCACGTTTGTCATTTTTATAACCTCACACATTTTGGGGAGAAAAATATGAAAAACGAAGAACTTGTTATCATTTAATGGCAATCAATAAAGAATAATATTTTCTCTCAATAATAGCCAAGGGACTTGAAGATAAAAGCCAAACTCTTGGTCTGGGACCCAGGGCCGGATTATCCATAAGGCAGTGTATGTAAAGAGTAAGAAATCAATGCTAGAACAAAATATATACTTTGGTAGGTATACTGACTGACTCATAAACAACGTACCTAGCTCCAAGGCGAAACGTAGACTATTTTTCACACAGATTCCTTTTCATCGTAATCGGTCAACGCTAGGTGGCAAAAGTGCCCATCACGGCATACGGCAATAAACAGATTTTTTTTTTTTATTCGATTTTTGGATTCTATACGTACCTTGAAACGTACAATATCAAATTTTGAGGGAGGCGGGGCGGAGGTTTTTTTTTCGTGACAATTCCGAAGGTTCATTATTGAAAATAATAAACCAAAAAATAATAAAATTGAAATTGATAGAGCCAGTGACAATATTTTATTTAAAAAGTGTTAGACATATTATTAGGCAGTAAATATTTTGATGGTACACTGCGTCACACTACCCAGCACGCGTTGAACAATCCTCAGTCAACTTCCATCCTTCAACTGGACTAGATGAAACTAATTTCTTCATAAATAATTATAAATTATAAGTGTTTGGTAAGTGTTTTGTTTTAATTTATTTAAGAAGTGAAATTTCCTTTTAGTAATTTTAGTTTGTGGGTACGTCAAAAGAAAGTCAAAGTGGAAGAGAGTTACCTCTAAAAATGACGTTGAGGCAAGAAAAATAACCGGAAATGAATCCCCTAAAATTTGAAAATGGCTATTTTACAATTTCTCCCCGATTTATGGTCTTGGGAATGAGCGAGAAAGCTAAAATATATTTTTTTTTTTTCTAAATAGGATTCGATTGCATCACAGGCGTGGTTACCGGGTACCAGCGAAGATCCAAATTTGAGAAGATTTAATTCGAAAATATGCATAATTTCATTTCATATATTTTAAATCTTAGGGTAATATAGTATACATAATATAGTAAAAAAAAATAGCGTAATAATGAATATAATTGCTTTGTGATAGAAATTTAATTTTACTAAGTTAGAAGTGGGTAAATAGTCTCCGGCATGGTTAATCCGGCCCTGGTGGGGAACATGTTATTTTTACACAAGTTAAGACCGATACGATGGAAAATCATTACGCGTTATATACTAGTAACATCTAGCATCATAGAAAATCTATTGGTCAGAGTGGAATTGAATTATAACGAGGATAAGTACAAGTGGAGGAGAAATGTCATCAACAAAGAGGACAGAGAGGTGATGAAGAAAATGAAGAAATTGGGAGGCGGCCAGTTCTGTGACAGGATGAAATGCATACCTGACCATCTTCGAGGGAAGTTATAATGTAGCCCACCAAGGGGAGCAAGCAAAAATTCATTAGGTGACGGTTCTAAGTCCTTGTAAATACAGGAGGTTTGGTGTCACAAAGGGCATTTAGCCTTTAAAAAACTCAACTTCAAACCAAAAACGGAAAGTCATAAACAAATTGCAGTTTCTACGCAGGAAGCATAGGTGACAGTACCAGGAAAATGTACAGCTAAAGAGAGTAGGCACAGAACAGTATGGCATGGTAGAATTAAGGAAAGTCACGCCGACCCCAAATAAACCTTGGAAAAGATGTTAAAGAAGGAGGACATTAAATGAAAGTTTTTGGATAGGATGAGGATAATTAAGAGGTATTAAGTTGAATAAACCACTTTCCGTTAAATAACTGAGGTTAAGAAGCGTTCAGCGAGGTTTCACTTAGTGGGTGATCACTTGAATTCGGGCGTCATGATGCTGACTATTCCGAGGCCGGGTAGTGATATTCTAAGTTTCCAGCAAACGGAGAGTAAAACCCCGTCTCAAATGAACTTATTAGATGTTAAAGAAAGAAAAAACGGGAAGTTATTTTTTGGTTTATTATTTCCAAAAATTAACCTTTCGAATCGTCACGAAAAATACCCCTTCTCAAAAATTAATATCTTTTACTTGTGTACCTCGACCATAAAAATATACATCCGCCGCCATCTTTTCTAATGGAAAAAACTTAAAGATTCTCTCTAGAGGAGCTTTTTTTGATTTTTAAGCTTTATCTGGTATCGTAAAAACTGAACTAAGCTCTAAGATTAACTTTGATATGAATAAAAATCTACAACATTTCCAGCGTCGCTACAGCTCCTCATCAGTGAAGTCTATTTCATTTTCTGACAGCAAAGAATGTCTACTCCAAACTTAATGAGGAATGAGCTTTAGTATATGAGTTTCATACAAGAAATAATTTGTTTTGAAAACTTACTTGCATTCCTGGAACATATAATATGAGCGACAAATCCAGGAGGATTTGAAGTCCGTAGCGTGAAGTCGCTTGCATTTCTAAAGAATGACAGGGCCCATGAGCTTCTCAATTAGTATACGAGGTGCCGTGATTAAAGTAATGAGGAAAGATTATTTTGTTTACCTGTGGTTTGATTTCAAAATAATTTCCCTCAAAATGATTCCCTTCGGTGTTGATACTGAGCTGTAGATGGGTTCCACTCTTTATGGCAGTGCTGGAACACTGTTTCCGGATGATCGTTAATTTGTTGGTTACGGCCGCTTTAATTTTAACAAGTGAACCAAAAATACATCCTTTGAGTTCATTTTTGAGCTGGAGGATTCTGGGATGAATGCGATAGGACTCACGTCAGGTGAAATGATTTGATTGATTGAGGGGCCGCAAGGGCCATCTAAATACATAATTGTTATTATTGTTCAAATTTATTGACAATTGATGAGTACTCATTCAGTTAAGTATCCTGTAGTCCCCCGGCCATCTTTTCGCATTCTTCTCAGAATCCTCAATCTCAAAAACGAACACAAAAGTCGTATTTTTGGTATACATGATAATATTAAATCAGCCGTGACAGACAAACTTAATTTCATTCGAGAGAGTTTCTACAATGCTATAAACTATAAAGAATGGAACCCATCTCCAGCGTTGTATCAACGTCCGAGTGAACTAATTTTGGGAACGATCAACTTAAATAGAATTCCGAAATTTTTAGGGCCGGAAATGTATTTAGCTGTAGAGGCACTTTAACCACTGTATTATACAGGTCGTTCGCACCGACTCCCCAACTATTAGATTTTGTCCATTATTTTGATAGACTTAAAAAAAAAACAAAAAGAGAATTAACGCTCTCGGCGTTATCAGTTAAGGCAGGAGGATAGAAACGCGTGTAAGGGACAAATGAGGATGTGTCTTAACGCTTAATATATCACCACAGGAGCATGAGGGTTGGCGATCTCTCTTAAAGAGATATGAGTGAGTCAGCCTGGTATGGTCGATCCTAAGAGTAGATGTATTTTAAAACAGCCATTCTCTCGAGTTTTCTACAGGTAAAAAGCTAGTAATATGATATCATCAAAGTTGTATTTAACTAAAATGGCACATGGCATGCAATCATATCGGTCGATGTGTTGGGAGTAATTACTGTCGACCCACATGACGTGATGGTAGATACTCGATTGAGATAATATCCCATATTCGGACATATAACAGATTATTTATAATTATTGCTCATATGTACGCAGAACCGGAAAACGGGGTGTTTCAATTTGAGGTGTCAATACACATTGTATCCTATACATTTTCAGAACCAGTAATTTTCAATTTGAGGTGTCAATACACATTGTATCCTATACATTTTCAGAACCTGTAATTTTCAATTTGAGGTGTCAATACACATTATATCCTATACATTTTCAGAACCTTCAATTTTCAATTGGAGGTGTCAATACACATTGTATCCTATACATTTTCGGAACCTGTAATTTTCAATTTGAGGTGTCAATACACATTGTATCCTATACATTTTCAGAACCTGTAATTTTCAATTTGAGGTGTCAATAAACATTGTATGCCATACATTTTCAGAACCTGTAATTTTACTAACACAGTTTTTTCAGATATTTTTCAAAAGATATCAACAATTTAGTTACGATTTTAGTCGAACAATCACTTTGAAATGAAATAATTTTCTTTAAATTTTTATCATTTTTGAAGGGCAATAAATGATATATTTATTGCTGTACTTGTAGACTTCATACTAATAGCTAACAGTCCAAAAAAGTAATCTTGATCATGCCATGTAAGGCAAACAAATGCGAAAGTGAAGAGTAAACTTTTTTACTGTTCCCAAAACTTATTGAATAGTCCCTTCCCTTCAGGATTACACTTGACGAGAATTTCTACTGAATTTTGTGAATAAAAAACTACGCACAACAAATATGACATTCTTTTGAAACTTATCAATGCGGAAATGTACCAAATCACTTTAAATGTTTTTTATTGTAAATCGTTTAATTAAAAAAAAAATCACGTAAAAGGCCCCCTGCCGAAAGAAATATCTGGGGCCCCCCCATTCTAATCGTTATGCCACTGTTGATACACAATCAAAGAACTTTCGACATTTAGTGGAAAGAAACACAATGACCGTTTGACCGTATACCTTCTTTAGTTGCATAATATTTAGGATTTCACTATCGTCTTTTTTTTGCTTAATTTTTTTTTTTTTTTCACAATAACCGTTTTCGGGTATTAAATTAATACTTTACTTGTTTTCCCCCTCACTATAATTATTATGTTACATTATTTTCATATCATCTAGAATTTTATTTAGTTATATTTAATTGCCAAACGTGTGGGCACTCAACAGATACTATCTCAGCAATATGAAGGTGGACACTTTTGATAAAGATAAAAGCTACGGTTATTATTTACATTTAAAAAAAAAAAAAAAAAAAAAAAAAAAAAAATGACAAGAAAAATCCAGTAAAATATACAACCATCTCTGAATATGGGGTGAAATTTATACATGCTTAACTAAAAACATCGCAGTTAGCTAAAAACATGGTTTTATCTCAACAACATTTAAATGATTGAAAATTGGCAATCCCATTCTATAAAACTAAGTGTTGGTTGTTTGTTTCTAGAAATCCTCTTATTCGAGATCTAAATTCCTCTCCAGGTTCATAAAGCCACTTACTCCAAGATTTAAAAAATTTTTTTTTTTTAATTTGGCTTAACGTCTCTTTAACATCTACTGGTCATTCAAGACGGGGGTTTTACCCACCATTCGCTGGAAACTTGCAAACCATTGTCATTACCCAGCCTGGGGTGGGCCGGAAAAATGAGCCAACGATACGTGGTGTTCCCAAGCGGTCACCCATACAAATACTGACCACGTCCGACGTTGCTTAACTTCAGTGATCTGACGGGAACTGGTGTATTCAACGTGGTATGATCGTTGGCTTTTTTAAAACTTTTGTTTGTATGTAACTCTCAAACGCCTCATTCGATTATTATATTCGATTTTAATTTGATTAGCTGAAAGCACTGAATTGAGAAAGAATCTTATTTTGACGTCTTGAATCGATGTTAAGCTAATTTCTTTAAAAAAACCGAGCTTGTATAAAGGACAATGAAGATTATCCGAAAGAACACGTTTGTTCCAACATTGATATTTTTTATACACACTTTGTGGAAGATAAAGTGAACACAATAGGCAGGCAGAAAGTAATCGCATTTATTCTACCGGAATGAGAGAACACTGAAAGAACAAATAAAAGACTCGAGGAACATTAATATAGAATGAGCTCTAATGGAAACGATTGTATTCTTCATTCTATTGGGAATTGAAAGGAAAGAAGTTTGTTTGGGATGCTCAGCGCTGTTAAGAAAGATGTTTCAATCAAATCAATAAGGAGAAGCCAGAGGTGACCAGAACATTCAATGAACTATTAGGTATGGGAAGATTGTTCGAGATGCGCAGCGCTGTGGAGGTAGATGTTTCAATCAAATCAAAAAGAAGTCAGAGGTGACCAGAACATTCAATGCACTATGAGAAATATGAAGATTGTTTGGGATGCGCAGCACTGTGGAGGAAAATGTTTCAATCAAATCAAAAGGAAGAAGTCAGAGGTGACCAGAACATGCAATGAATTATTAGAAATGGGAAGATTGTTCGAGATGCGCTGCGCTGTGGAGGAAGATGTTTCAATCAAATCAAAAAGAAGAAGTCAGAGGTGACCAGAACATTCATTCAATGAACTATTAGAAATGGGAAGATTGTTCGAGATGCAATGCGCTGTGGAGGAAGATGTTTCAATCAAATCAAAAAGAAGAAGTCAGAGGTGACCAGAACATTCATTCAATGAACTATTAGAAATGGGAAGATTGTTCCAGATGCGCTGCGCTGTGGAGGAAGATGTTTCAATCAAATCAAAAAGAAGCCAGAGGTGACCAGAACATTCATTCAATGAACTATTAGAAATGGGAAGATGTTCGAGATGCAATGCGCTGTGGAGGAAGATGTTTCAATCAAATCAAAAAGAAGCCAGAGGTGACCAGAACATTCAATGAACTATTCAAACTTGTTGGCAATAAACAAGCCGACCACCCGGCAAGAATAGGGTCCGCAACACCAATCATCGGACCGGAGGCTGTGATTGGATTGAGCATGACTGAGACCAATAAATTTATCGACGGATGGGTGCTCGATAACTATCTTAAACGATGGGACACCATCTCCGGTCTAAAATATATTGGGAGCATGTTACAGGGACCATTTAGAAACCCAACTATCGAGATCATTGCCCTCAGCAGCAAAAATATCAGATTAATCACTGGCCTCCTGTGGCTGATCACTGGTCATTGTGGTCTGAAAAATAATACACACTATAGGCTTCCATCAGAACCAAGTTCTGTGTAGGATCTGCGGGGAGGTTGATTGCTTCTCACGTCATTTTTTATTGCAACTCCCTTATGATTTGGAGAAGCATGGGGCAGCCAAAACGCCGATCAATCTTGCTCAGATCTATGATCCTAAGGAGGCATACAAGCTACTTATTACGAACAAAAAGCCCGGGTGAGACTTGTACTAAACGCAATGTTCAGTATTAACGGAAACTTTTAAATAACAGAGAGTCAACTGACGACTGATGACACACCAAATTTTAACTTCTAAAAAGGACTATTACTATTACCATCTGCTGCAGAAACCACAATGACATTGATTTGATGAAAATTTTCGACATTTAACCTACGTGAATAGAAAATGCGAGAACGGTAATAAATCAGTGGATGTCATTTTCAAAAACAATGGAATTGAGGGGGGGAAGTCATTACTGTGCAAATATCTTTTGGCAATTTAAAATCACATCAAGAGAAATATGTTACTGTCTTGTGGGGGGAAATATGAAATGCATTTCTTTCTTTCTCACTTGTCCTCATTCTAATTTCAACAAAGTAATGATTTCATACTCTTTTAACACCCCATCACACATGGAAAGAACACGTGGAGCAAACTTTTCCCTATATTGAGTAGAAATTCTGAACACTAAAGAATAAATATAATCAATTTATACAACGAAAACGTGAAAATCTATTGCCAAATTAATAATAATAAAAATACATACAATTCCGTAATCATGATAAATATTTCATTCACGTTTCACGTCATGCCACACAAAAGGGATATAGCAAAATGCTGGGCGGCACCAACGGTCACCTGAGAATGCCTTAATTCTGCGTAATCTACGCGTAGGACTAAAATTTAAATGCGAAGGTTTTTATATCAATGACACATTCCTGGAATATTGACTTTATTCTAATTTCTTAAAAAAGTTATTAACAAAAAATCAAATATTGGTCTCTGTGTGTTATAGGGTGTTATGCATGAACATCATTTCAGAGTATAATTTTAATTTCATTATTTACTTAAGAAGAATAAGATTTTGACACGGAATTTTGGATCTAGAGCAATTTTTGCCTGTGAACGCCTGGTAAAAATTATGCAATGTGTTCAACAAAGACAAATAGTGACAAATATGAAGATTTATAGTTTGCTATTTGCTATTACGCAGAGTCAAAGGCAACCAAAGTAATTTGGCAGCACCCTTTATATTTTTCAAGAAGTATAAATTGTTTCTCCCTGTGAAAAAAGAGTTCAGCTTATGATATCTGGTTAGAACTGATTTTAGATTTAGGACCTAATAGATTTCCTAGACAGTCAGTCATGTTCTCATTCTGAAGCTGACTTCAAAACTACAAAATAAAATATATTTTGCACTAACCTATTCCCTATTTAAATTGACAAGAACGTTACCACGAAGCGAGGCTATTTCTACCACCTAACCCTTAGAGCTCTATTTTTATATGGTCAAATACTCAAATTAATGAGGAAACAATTCTGTCTCTGGGGATTTAACCCGCGCACTCCTGTTTACCAAGAGAGCGCTTAACATTAGATAGGATCGTCATGAAGGTCAGAGTGCTCCTAATTCCATGACTTCTCTCGTATAGAAATCAGAGTTCCTCGTAAAACGTCTTGTCTCCTAACACGACTAACGAAACAGGTCGAACCTGTTAGTATAAAATAAATAAATTAAGTACCTAAAAAGTTGCCGGAAATATGAAAAGTAAATCCTTGAGATAAACATAAAGCAAGAAGAACATGCAAACACCCCGAACAGAACAGAGCAGTGTGTTTGTTTATATTTTTATTAAAGTTTGTGCTAAACTTTGCGAACAAAACTTTAATGTAAGGAGTGAGACTTACATTTTATTGTTGACTTTTTTTCTAAAAAAATAATCTTTGAATAAGTTAGAACGAGTATTAACAGTGATGAAAAATTAAAGGGATTCAACTTTGCTAGCATTCTTTTGTTCGGAATATTAGGTTTAAAAATTCTGCAGTTTAGCAGGCTTTATTCTCAAGTTATGATTATAATATATTCACACTGTGGGAGCATAGTTTGTTCTCTGTGCACCATATACTAAAATACAGGATCTCTGTTTTTTTTTTTTTTTTTTTTTTTTTTTTTNTTTTTTTTTTTTTTTTTTGTTTACATAGGCTCAGCATTGAAAATGAGACTTTTATTATTCTACATGCAAAACTACCATTGAAAACTTGTTACCGAAAAATTCAGCCCAATTACAATATATTTTTTTTTTTTGTATTCATAAGGTAAGTCGTGTGATGTTCACACCAGATTTTTATTTTAAGTAGTCTAGACTCAGTAAAGTTGAAAATTTTACAAATCCACCCCTTTCCAAAATTTCATTTTTTTGTCATTCAACTTCAGAAAATTCTTAAGAGGTTAGAATAGGGGAATAAGGATCAGGTTGTTGAGCAATTATGGTTTAAGTGGTGTTGGATTTTGGGTTGATTACGTGTATATGCGTTTCAAAATAAAAGGGGAAAAATGAGATGAAAAATGTCCTCATATATATGCAGGGTGTAATAGGTTGTTGTGCTCAATAGTATTGATATTAATAAATAAACATTAATAAATTAAATAATTAAACTGACTACGTTTTCTCTTGACTAAAAAATTTGATTTGCAAATTTTACAGTAGTAGTATACACAAATGTACACCTGTACACATAAAGAAGAAAATAATTTAATTTACATAATAAAATTTACAATTGAGTTGACATGTTTCGTCTCCTCCTGGAGACATCCTCAGAACAAACTGAGTTGTTCTGTAAAATTTGCAAATAAAATTTTTTAGTCAAGTGAAAACGTAGTCAGTTTAATTATTTAATTTGTTAATATGCTACTTGACATAGTATGCCGTTTTGAGAAGAAATAAACATTAATAAAACTAAAAAAAATTGAGCTTTTGTCACAAGTTAGATGATTGTGTTCTAATTGATTTGGTCATATCTCTTTTATTAAAGCTCTGATTTCGAAAAACTAAAATGATTTGGAGAGCTTAGAATAAGAATTACGCTCTCCAAATAATTTCAGTTTTTCGAAATCAAAGCAAAAACACCCTGTAACTTTGTAACAAAAGCTCGAATCAAAATTCAATATACAAGAGATAAATATTTATTTTTATCCAATCAAAAACACATACATACGGTTGGGCACAACGACCTGTTGCACCCTGTATTAATATCTCATGAAATATGAATTGATATTTGCTTTTAATGAGGGAAACATTGAGGTGTGAGTTTTTTTATTGATTTGTGCTACTCGTCATTTACTATTTATAATATATTCTCCATTCTTTCAAGGAGAGATTTTTAAAATAATTTTTTGTGGTGAAAGTTGGTAAATTTTGAGAGTTTCTCTAAATTTCTTCATTTTAATCTTTTTTGTCAGATTTTTTGTTGTACAATGTCGTATTGGATGGTTCGAATTTAGAGTTCAGGGACAGAAATTACTAGTGATTACGACGTCCTTTATTTTATTTGATATTTCGAATAAAAAAAAACATCGAATAAAAAAATATCTCGTCCGCTGTACGCTGACTGACAATTTTTACTTCGCTTTGACCGATTTTGATGAAATTTGGTATATAAATCACGTCTAATGAGACCGGAAAATTAGACATACATACCAAATTTTATCAAAATCGGTCAAGGTTAAGTGGCAAAAGTTCCGATTAATGTGGACAGTGTGTGGTGTGTCGGGGCAGCGGAAGAACGGTTTTATTATTCAATTTTCTTACTCTACGAAACTTGATACCCTGACGATAGCGAGGGGGGGGACAATGGGGGATTCCCCCAGGGCCCGGAATTGTGTCAAGGGCCCGGTGTACTGTACCTCAAATATACTAAAATGTAGCTGTGGGTGTAATGGGAGAGACAGATTTTCTCTCTACGGCCCTGCGTATATTTAGGAATGGTTAACCTGATACAATCATTAAAACTCAATACTGTTTTACGCATATAAAAATAATATTTTCTAGATTCTTTTTTTCTACAACTTTTCCTTTTCCCTGAAATATATTCGTCTAGAGTATTTTAAGTTGTCAGTCAGGACCTGGGGCGTACTGTTAATATATACTCGTACGATGATAGGAATGGGGAGTTCAAATTTTATACTCTTCATTATTTGCTTTGATGAACTAAAGTTCTACCAAAAAGTGAAAAACACTTTATCTTGAAATTTTTCGAGACAGCTCGCGCGTATTTTAAACAAATGAACATAACATTTCTTTAAAGTTGCAAAGGCTTGTGTACAGGGGGATGAATTGGTGGAAGGCTTCATCAGCATAACCTTAATTCTTCAGGGTGAGCCACTCGAAATATCTTTAGAACGGATTGGAATTTGGAAAACATTAAACCACGTCTTTCTCAATTTGGAGGGGGAGGAGTTTCCTAGTAAAATCAAAAAGACAAAATGCAGTTTATTGAGAAAAATGAGAAAATTGTACAATTGGCACCCAGTTGTAGAATATTGTTAATAACATGAATTGGCACCCAGTTGTAGAATATTGTTAAGAACATGATTTGGCACCCAGTTGTAGAATATTGTTAAGAACATGAATTTGCACTCAGTTGTAAAATATTGTTAAGATTTTCTTTGCATAAATTATTGCAAGATTTGTTATCAAATATCACTTGACACTATTAGCTAATATTAATCTGATAAAATAAAAGACGAAAATGATAGAAACTGATATTAAAAACAACTTACTCATAAAAGATGGCGATAAGATAAAAGCGATTTTTTTAAAAAAATAATCAAGTGTATGAAAAAATGCTTATGACTGAATTTTGTGTGTTTGATTTTATCTAAAATGCTGATTACAGTGGAATTTTATTTGTCATGAGATACAATATTCCTAATCAAGATTGAATACTTGATACCTAGTGCATGAAAAAAATATTTTGCTCAACGTCTCTCTATCATCTATTGGTCATTCGAGACAGGGGTCTTGCCCCCAATTCGGTGGAAAATTACTAACCAGCTAACTACTTTGACCTCGGCCAGCCTAGGTTTGGCCGACTTGGTTAACTTAATAATACAGACGAAGAACTTCTATTTTAAATGTTTATATTATATTTTTAGTATTTATATTTATTAGGTTGTAAAAAGATGTTGTATGTTCGACTCAGTGAAAAAGGTAATAATCCTCTGTCTTTCTATCCTATAGACTCACACTGAAGTTCCAACCATCATCCTGAATTATTAATCGAATTTACAAGTTGTACCGAATTGTTTATAAATCAAGTTCTAATAATCTGACCTACATAAGTAAATGCTCTCAGGCGGCTCGTCGGGTTATAAACTAGGGCACAAACCTAGGTCCTCACCCACTATGTAAAACTTCGCTGGACGTTACTTAACTTCAGTGATGAATTCAACATGTGATAGACGTTGGCAGAAGGAAAATATACTATGAATCCAATCAACATCGCATAAAATGAGCAGTTTTCATAATTATAACTGTACAGGGGGTCTTGAGAACCGCAGCAATTTTGGAAAAAAGGATGGTCCGACACTGGTGCTGCTCGTATCTGGCGTACGATTTGAAAGATGTAAAAATAGTGAAACACACCCTTGTGGGTGTGCACCACAGCGTTACCAGGATTCTACTTCAAAATATCTTCTCCATCATATAAGCTGCCACTTTTGTCGTCTTTACTTTAGGTACTCAATTGTACTCACGCGGCTGAGTGAACCCCGTAACACATCCAAACACAAAACTGAAATATTCGAAGATTTTTGAAAAATTCTGACTTCTACAAGTTCTACAGAAATCGAACCAATGTCTCCTGGGTACATTTCACGTGTGATGACCATAGAAACTGTTCTCGTTTGCAAAAAATGTTTGTACACTGCCACTCTGTACAATCATACAAACTCAGATAGAATCACCCAACTCATTACTTGCTAATGTCTTCTTCTTTAACTTCAACTTTGCCCAATTCTGTTTGGGTTCGTATAGTTGTTTTCCTTAATTCTACCATGTTACAACTTTCTGTCCTGTGCCTACTCTCTTTAGCTGTATCATTTTTTGGCACAGTAACCCTCGCTTGCTTCTGTGAAGGTACCCATACAAGGAACGGCGCAAAAACTCACATTTTGCTGATGACCTATTCTTCTGTATTTACAAAGACTACCCTGTATACACTACTAATTATTATGTAAACTAAGTCAAAACATAATAGCTAATACATTTTAGGTTCCAGTAATTTTCTGCCTGTCTGAAAAGAAACAATGTTATGGGTTGACTACCGACAAACGGAAGAATCAAACAAGACACAGACCACACCGAATGGACTGAAATTAAACCGGAACGTACTGGCCTCTGAGTAAATGATAAACAATAAGCCGACAATTGTATTCATTATAAAATTAGAAATTCAGAGCAAATGCACGAAAGGCGCGGTTAAATCTTAATGGAAATGGCGAGGTTAGAGAAATAATTGTGGCAGGAATTTGAAAATAGAATCTATTCCAAAACTAGTGAAGTTAAGTTAGTATAGAAGAGAAAGTGAAGTTAGAATAGAAGAGAAAGTGAAGTTAGAAGTTAGTATAGAAGAGAAAGAGTTCAGCATAATGTGCATAATTTTGTGTGCATCAATAATAGCACACAAAAGACCCAAAGATGCAATGTTTGGTCAGAATGAACTTTCAAATTTAATTTTATGTTATCCCGGTCCAGGGTCAGCAGATGTAAATTTTCGAAAGCAGGACAATTCGCATGAAAAAGCTGGACAAATCAATTTAAGATATGAAGAAAGGAGGTATATTCCAGAGTTTTACATAATGATCAATACAATATTTTGTAAATTGTTGTCATTTTTATATATAAAAGTCAATGTTCTGAGTGACTGATCAACGTAGAGCCGAAACTATTAATGCTATAGACTTCAAATTTTGGCAGGGACCTTCATTGCGCCATGTAAGTGTGCACTAAGAAAGGATTTTGCAAAATTTTAATTTTAAGGGGTAGAAATCGCGAAAAGTAAACAATTCCCATGAGAAATACATTGGAGCGAGAGAGATAGCATGATACATCATTTAAAATATGCGTGGGCCAAGCCGCAATCGGAGGATGCTAGTACACCATAAACTTACAACTGTTGCTCATACTTTTCAGAGCACTGCACTCTCATCTCAACCCACACTCTGCCTCCTTTGGAAAAGATTATACGCGCTACTAAAACTCCACGCTAATATAAACGACTTCAAACAGGCTACAAGGGGTCGAATGCCGCTTGTAGTTCTTCTTCTTAAAATCAATTATATTTACAAGCTGTATTATTTATCCCTAAGATGGGAATTTCAGAGTGAGTTTGATGACCAAAAAAAAATTAAACTTTGATGAATAAATAAAAAACCAACCTCTAAGCCTGACAAAAACAACAAAAAGTTTTTTTTATTTCGTGAGCTAAAACCATCAGGGAAAAGTCATTATGTCAAAGAGTGATGGATATACCTGCCTTTGTTAAAAATGTTGATGGGCCGGGGGCCAACTCGAATGAAGTTTGATATAATTAAATAAATATAAAGTTCATGCTTAGGTATAATAATGATAATATTTCAAATTAGTTCATCATATTGTAACGGACAAAGCCAAAGCATCAAATTTGGAGTAATCTGAATATTACGTACCAAATTAACAAATTTTATTTATGACCTTCAGGCTCTATCTGCTTGGCTTTGGCGCCTGAAATGCATAATCTAAAGGCCCGTTTACAATGCTTGAACATTCCCGAGCATCGAACATTCGTGATCGTTGCTCGCCACTTTTCGAGCACACAAACGGGCCCTCTGTTCACACTGCTCGAGCATTTCTGACAATCAGTTACTCGAGAAATTAACAAAAGCAATTTTCATTTTCCCACTCCATCAGTCAAATACTAAAAAGCAACAACACCACACACAAAATAGGAGACGTGTATTCTTCAACAGCTGGGCGAGAACACCATTCGACGAATCCCGGGGTGTTTACACAGAACGAGCGAGAAACGAGCGTCCCTTTGATGATTCGCCGGAAAACCGACATCGCGCTGATCAAGCTCTAGCAAAATCGAACATTCACTTCGACCTTGATCGGCCCGCGGCGACTGTTTACACTGCCTGAGCCTCGAACGAATGCTCGTTCGTCACCCCTGTTCGCGACGAATGCTCGGGCCGTGTAAATGAGGCTTTAGAAACAGATGAAGAGGAAGTCAAAATTAAGCCTTGGGGCTCTTTCTGACTCATTTGATTGTTTTAGTTTTAGAATGTTATTGCAAAAGATATTGAGAGGGTAGTATGCATGAAAATAAGCAAAGAACGAGTTCCTTCTAATCATCATACTTTTCAGCATTTTCTCAATTTCTGAGCAAAACAGGTCTAAATTGCAACACTTATTTTTGACACTCATTTTTTTTGGACTCATTTTTTATTAGACTGAAAATACTATAGAAATGTACATTTATCGTCCAATCAAGATATCTAATTCGTAGATTCAAGTTCAAAGAACTCTTATTATCCTCTTCGGAGGAGCTCTAGTTTTATTCATCGCACGATTGAAAGATAGAATTTTCTCACTCGCCCGCTCGTATCCCATTTCTGATCTATCTTGATGAGGGATAATTAGACTTTAATGATATACAACGTAAAAACTGAGAAGATGAAATGCATTTGTAATAAGAGTGCATTCTATTCTAATGCATTACTTTAATAATCACATCCGATATTGTAAGAGTTAGACTCTCTCTCTCTCTCTCTCAGCGTAATAGGGAGTACTTATGCTAAATTCAGCCTCTGCATATGTACCAGGTCGGCAGAGCGAAACAGTGATTTACATAAATAAATTTGTAAAGTTGATGTATTAACCACAAACTTCGCGGAAAATTTGATAATCATGGTAAAAATCTACACCTACAATCTACAATCCTTCAGTGTGTGAAACAAATCACTAGGTACACTTGGTGATCTAGAATCTGCAAAATTCTTCCAGTTGACTATATACATAGAAATTTACCTATACGAGGTCTGCTTAAAAAATAAGGTGAGGTTTCAAATCTGGCGGGCTATGGAGATATATCAGATTTTCGCTAGCCAACGATCATACCACATTGAATACACCAGTTCCCGTTCGATCACTGAAGTTAAGCAACGTCGGGCGCGGTCAGTAGTTGCATGGATGACCGCTTGGGAACACCACGTATCGTTGGCACTTTTTTCCGGCCCAACCCAGGCTGGATAAGGTCAATGTGGGTAGCTGGTTTGCAAGTTTCCAGCGAACGGAGGGTGAATGACCATTAATAGATGTTAAAGAGACGTTAAGCCAAATTAGAAAAAAAAAAAGATTTTCGATTTTTGCAAAATAGTCCTGAGTGTATGTTCACAGATTCAGTAATATAGCATTTTTTGATTGTTTGTGAGAGGCAGAAATCTTTAAATAACATGTTAATTATGAGTGTTAAAAAATGTTTATTTTTAATTAAATAAAAACAAAACAATTACCAAAAACACTATTTATAATTATTTATAACGAAACTAGTTTCGAATCATTCATCATCATTCTAGTCGAGTCGATGAATAGAGTATGACTCTGTTAAAGTTTGATGTTAAACTCCATCCTTCGACTCGGCTAGACTAATATTTTAGAATTCCTATTTCCCCTCCGTGGCTATATTTAATATAAACATGACTCACAGTAGGAAAATGTCAGTCAAATTATACAAAGAAATAGAATAATCTCATGGATTTTATCTGACATCAAATTGAGTGACTACAAATTATAAGTTTCCAGAAGATGACTGCATGAATGGAACTGTCAGCTCTGACATTAAAATGAAGATGAAACAAAACTTTTATCATCCCCTCCCTAAAAAGAGTAACGACACCCGGAAGAGCCTTCTATTATTTTGTTAGAATGAAAAAATTCGTTCGTTCTATACATACACTGTCACGAAGAAGAAAATTACAAATCTTTGCAAGAATTCAAGAACGTAGGCCTATGCTATAACAGGGGAGTTCATCTGTAGCTTTAGTTTTGATATATTGATACAAAAATCCAAAATACAATGAACACTGAGAACGTCAAGAACGACACCGATGAGACAGATAACTGGGCAGCATGATGTGGAAATTAAAGCTAAACTAGAATCAGCAAATCGTGCATACTTTTCATTACTAGATCCTCAAACAAAACTTTTAAAATCCGGCTCTATCATGCTTGTGTCATCCCAGTCCCATTTCAAGGATATGAAGCAGTGAAGCTCTTACCTTCCAACAGTTCCAACCAATAAACTAGCGGAAATTATTATTTGTGTTTGAAAGGAAAGTGCTGCTCTTGGAATTTTTGGATCGATATTAGATCAAGAAACCCAGTGGAATTGGATTACAAGCATCTAGCAAAACTAATTGCATCTAATATAGGGAATTGGATTACAAGATCTCTAGCAAAACTAATTGCATCTAATATAGTGACCAGTATTTCTATGAGGCGAGTATGGAGTTAGAATCGATCCAACAGACTGACGGTTACGGATCCACCGCATCAACCAACTGAGTTACTGAGGCTGAATTATAAATATGTGGCGCGGTCTCAAAAGATATTTAATTCCTTATCAAAAGATAAGGAATTAAATGAGCGGACAACTTCCAAGAATGGAAAGCAACAAAATCACAACAAGTGTTTATATCAATGCATTTGAAGGTATTCGATCATTGTAGATAAAAACACAGTGGATATCAAAGAAGACGTTCAAGGGTGGGCAATGTATTTTTCCCATGGTCTATTCCAAATTGATAGATTTAAGTAAGAAGTTGCAGGAAAGCCAGAGGCCTCGCGTATCGTTGAACAGGAATATGTTCATCAAGACCCCAGCCACGGATAAGTTGTAAAAACGGCTATATTGTGATCAAACTCTGCTAACAGTAGTTCCTCCTAAAATTTGTCCCCCAAAGGCTGAGTGGGTCTCATAACATCCAAACCGTGCCGGGTAATTTCGCCTAGTGATTTTTTTTTATTTTTGTCACAAGCTATCACATAGAGAAAAAGCCGTTGTAAGTTAAGTTCACACAATGTATGGCAAGACGTTTTTTCTTCCTCCCAGAGTAAATTCGTGAAAATATCGAAAATCGATTCATATATCAAATGGAAATATCGATATTTTCGATTATGGCAATGGCAAAGATAAAATATTGTTGTTACCTAAAGAATGGGGTGTTCCATTCCAAATAAACTAGTGGATCAAAATGATCAGGTGTTCACGTTAGTGTTCTAGTCATTTATAAAAAAAAAATATTTTAATCAAATTTTAAAAAATGATTTTTTAAAAACAAAAAATTTGGGCCCCAATTTTTTCAAAACCGAACAGCCCTTAACACCAGCCATAACATATTTTACGTTTCTACAACAAACCGCTAAAAAGGTACTGGGGCCCCCAAAATATATACAGCAAATTTCCTCCATGTCTTAAATATGCATATCAAATTTCGCCAAAATGTGATGAAAATTATGGCTTGTATCGCGTAACAAGCATACATACACAAATAAATGCAATTCGGGTTACCGGAGTCAAAAGTGGAGTTCACTAACGTTCACAATAAAAATTGATTTTGGGATTCTGTGATTTTCGGATACCTTCGTAAAATTTCAAATTTTAGGGGGTACCTTTTTTAGCAGGTAATAATATAAACCCATGTGCCACGTGGCGGCTATTTTTTATAGTTTAATTGACATTTCTTAATTTCTCCTGACTGCATGCCTGTATAAGAAAGCTAGAAATAAAAATAGAGAGAAATCTCTAAGTTGACTAAGTTACCGAGGAAAGGAAATGAGGAGTAGACGTAGAAAGAGGAATATTTAAAGGAAATTAAAGTGTCATTAACAGGGATGACATATATGTTTGGATTTCCCCGACGAGTGGATACAAATTTGTGCTTTTCTTTTCCAGCTGTGAGAAAATATTTGTTGGGAAAACTTTTTTATAAACAACTTTGTATAATATGTTTGTGATGGCATCTTAGTATAAAAACAGAGAGTGAAAAGAAAAAATGAAAACACGCCAAGTAATATACTGCGCTGTTGTGGATTGGTTTCGCTTTCTCTCATTTCTATTTTTTTAAATCGATTTATGGATTCTATGTTCCTTGAAAAGTAAAATATGGTGGTGATTTTTTTTTCTAGACCAGCAAACAGCCTAAGTAGTTCAAATGTTTTATGGTGGTGGATTTGTAACCATAAGGCCGTTCGTTTAAATCTGAACCCATCCCCACGTCTTTGAAATACTGGTTACAATAGATCTAAATAAAGATTGCAGTTATAGTTGCAATCAGTCTCAGTAGAGACCTGCAAACAGTTTAATAATAATAAAGGTCGCAGTCATAATTGCAATCAGTCTCAGTAGAGACCTGCAACCAGTTTAATAGTAATAAAGGTAGCAGTCATAGTTGTAACCAGTCTCAGTAGAGACCTGCAACCAGTTTAATAGTAATCAAGGTCGCAGTCATAGTTGCAATCAGTCTCAGTAGAGACCTGCAACCAGTTTAATAGTAATAAAGGTAGCAGTCATAGTTGCAATCAGTCTCAGTAGATACCTGGCAACCAGTTTAATATTAATAAAGGTCGCAGTCATAGTTGCAATCAGTCTCAGTAGAGACCTGCAACCAGTTTAATAGTAATAAAGGTCGCAGTCATAGTTGCAATCAGTCTCAGTAGAGACCTGCAACCAGTTTAATAGTAATAAAGGTAGCAGTCATAGTTGCAATCAGTCTCAGTAGAGACCTCCTGTATTACAGGCAATTAGAAGTAAATTCCAACATTTTACTAGTGTTGTTGTCTGTAATACAAAACTGGTATTTGTGATTTATTAGAAAACAATTATATTATGTCAGCGTCTATGGCACGTTGAATACACCAGTTCCCGTTCGATCTCTGAAGTTAAGCAACGACCAACGAGGTTGTACCATGTGGGTGTCCCCGTAGGTTCGCGCCCTCGTGATGCTGTGGCTATTTTTCTGGCCCAACCCAAGCTGGATGATGAGGTCAATGTGGGTAGCTGGTTTGCAAGTTTCCAGCGAATGGAGGGTAAAACCCCCGTCTCGAATGACCAATATATGTTAAAGAGACGTTAAGAAAGAAAGAAACACCTATATTATAGGAAACTTATACATTCGAAAACACTTATATTATAGGAAACTTATATATTAGAAAACACTTATATTGTATCCTAGATGTATTAATGATTTCTGAGAGGATGTTTGGATCGAATTCCAATGTTCTTAGTTTGAATCGCTCAGAAAAACGTTCGAGTTCCATTCACATAACAAGACTTGACAGTTCTTTTGACATGGTCATGCAGTAATGCAACCAGGCATTTCAATTGCACTCTTAAAGACGTTCCGAAACTAAAAAGCAATTGCACACACATGCACATTGCACAATGAAGGTTTTTGAGGTCACTTCTAGAGAGGAAAGTTTATTGACATTACGATCATGAAATGTAGCGAGCGTTGTAAACATGAAATATCAAACACAATGACAGACACATCAACAGCTAAATTACAACAACTGATGTTTGTGAAATAGACAAAAATACAAATGGAAGTCTGAACCTTATCGTGAAACATCAAACACAATTACACAGACACATAAACTGCGAAACTAGAGGATCTGGATATTTGTGAAATACCATTACAGTTACACTGGACAAAAATGGAAGTTAAAAAATGGAATAAATCATAAGGAAGAAGATGTCGTAACAGACGAAAGCACTTGGGACACATCACTTTCTTTTTGTTATTATGTCACAACCTGTTGGCTGACCCGCTTGAGTTAGAAGACTTTATGATTTATTTTAAACGGTTGAACTGTTCAGACTTACGTAAACCAGGATATCCGTGCCAACGATCTTGCTATTAAAGCTTCTATGGGGGGGGGGGTTAAATATATTTTGACAATGTTNGGGGGAGAGAAACTGATTAAGCTAAAAAATCAATATTTTTTGTAAGATTTTTTTCCCTTCAAAAAAACCAATAAAAAATCATATTAAAGTTAGCGAAAATATTAACTCTTTGACATCTAAATGTCTTTCGGGAGTTTTAACATTAATTTTATTACGTTTGTTTCCAAAGGCTCAATTTCGTTTGAATTGCTGCAACAAGTCGCGTACTGTTTGATGATAAATTCATTAATCAGTTAATGTCAACATTAGAGTTGATAATGAAATCACTTTGTAACAGTTGTGATTTGTGTTGCTGCAGTGATAAGGAAGGAATACGTAAACTATACAATTTACGGTCATACTTATTTCATTTTTCCATGCCTTATCAATAAGTTTGTCCGTATCGAATGACAAATAGATGTTAAAGAGACGTTAAGCAAAAAAAATAAAAATTAGAGAAATTTCAGAAATTTGTCCGTATCGAATGACAAATAGATGTTAAATAGTCGTTAAGCAAAAAAAAAAAAAAAAAAAAAAAAANACAATTGTCACATAAAAATCTCGTTATTTCTTTCGTCACAAAGCAAGCAAGAGATTTAAAAAACATTGTCAAAAGGCAATATTTAAAAAGACATTGTCATACTTGTTTGATTTGATTGGACATACTTCCTTACATTCCACTCTAAACACTGAAAATACATTGGAAATAAAACAAGTCAAACCTGGCAGAAGTGTCGTAAATTCAATTTATAACGTATATCAATACACACACTTTTAAAAGACCATATTAATAGTTTAGGTACACCTGCTTTAGTATTTTTGAAAAATAAATATATACTTAACATATGTACATATTCTTATTAAAAAAATAAAAGTGACAATATCGATTTAGAGTTTAATTAATTAAATCAAAGTTAATTTCATCTGAACAGAGCTATGATAGGTATTGTAAATTTTATATCTTTACTAAATAGCTCTGGCCTGATTATGGCAGTCTGAAGAGTAAAGTTCAAAGCTTTTAATGTTTAATGTTATCTTCTANTTATACAATGGTACAACCTTTTGTTCTGTGCCTACTCTCTTTGCCTGTACCCTTGGCTGGTACCTTAACCACAGCATGTTGCAAATTAATGACTTTCCATCTTTGGACTGAAGAATAGTTTTTTAAAGGAAAGAAGGCCTTCCTGACATCAAACCTTCCGTATTCACATGGGTTTAGGCCGCCACCTAATGAAACTGCCGTGCTCATTAAAAAGTCTATCACAAATTGTACAGGGTGTTTCAAAAGGTTATGCAAAAAAAGAAACCACGTATAGTAGAGCTCAAATAAAGGCCACTTTGCTTAATAAACCCCTATACGGAAATGGACCCCAAGGTAGCTAGGGCCAGGGGGGGGGTGCAGCAGTTAGTGAGATACTTTCGGAGGGTATAGAATACTCCCCAGGCACAGGGGGGTCGGGGCCGCCGCCCCCGGGGAAAATTTTGAATAATTAGAATCGTCCTACGCTCAATTTTTGTGATTTTAAAAGATCAACGGTTGGTTTTAGACAAGAGCTATTCCGGTCTTTTTTGTAGCAAATCAAATTTTAAAAGACATGTCATACCTTAAAACACCAAAAAAAAATCGCATCAAAAAGATTTAGGCATTTGAGCTCTACTATACGTGATTTCTTTTTATGCATTACCTTTTGAAACACCCTGTATATCACCAGTCGGTAAAGGGAAGGAATAGGAATCTAAATTAAGTGTGCGTGTTAGTGTGACATGATTGAAACACAATTTGAAATAAAAATAAATGACTTACTCGAATGCAAATAAATTCAGACATAATTTATTGCGAAATGTGACTTCAGGAAAAGTGAAAACACTTTATATATGAAATTTCCCACAGCAAACGAGATGGAAAAATTCCCAGAATACTGCAATTAAAATAGTAGGAAAAATCTGCCAAGGTGACACAAATTTGATACTTTTCCTTTCAAAGCACTTAGAATCATGTTTCAAACCACCTACATATTAAATTTCATCACCAAATCGGTCAACGCTAATTTTTATACGCTAATAAGGGCAAAATTGGCGCTCACGGCGTACGGCGGAGGCGCGGCGTACGAACCGACTTTTTTGTTAGGTTTCCAATCTATGTACTTTGAATCTAATCTATGTACTTTGAAACGTAAAAAATCAAATTTTCGTGAAGATTACAAAGGTTCATTTTGAAAATAATAAACCGAGATCGAGGTAATTGGAGGCAAGAACTAGATGAGACTAAATATATGGATTGGTGATGGTTCTTTAACTGCACCATTTGCCAATTCTATTTGGGGTCTTCGTTGCCTCCCTTAATTTTACCATGCCACAACCTCCTTTTCTGTGCCTACTCCCTACCCTTAATGCGTAGTAACTGCAATATGATGATGACTTTCATCTACCTACGGTTTGAAGCCGAGTTTTTAAACGCTTGGATGCCATTCCTAACAACAAACCTTCATTATTTGCCAAAACTGGCTCGCTCACCTCGGGGGCTACATTCAAAATATAGGACTTGGTTGTAGGTGGCAATTGATGAAATCATGGCCGAGACAAACCATGTGTGCCTCAGACATGAAGAGTCTGATATGCATTGGTTGGCGTTGTTGCTCGCCTCTGTTTAATATTTCATCGTTGACATGTCGCCCAGTACGTTGATCTTTGTCAGTTTCTTTTATTCTTCTACGTGCATTCTTCCATAACTTGCCAAGAGCCTCCTGCCATGAATCTGGCCTGTCTCTTTGGAACATTAATCTTTATTAATTTTCAATAACATCTCCATGAAATATTAGAAAGTCATGCTAATCTTTTGTACTTTTGTAATTTGTCACCATTTACCAAATAAGTTAGAATAAATCAGAATCGCCTCTTGCTTAACAATCAAGGCAAAGTTAAACCATTTTAGTGAATGGTGATAGAATTCAGCTTGCAACTCAAGGTAGAGAGTAAATGTTGAAAGTAGGGATCGTTATCGAGTACCGAACAACAATACATCGATTATTGACAAAGATTTTTTTTTATCGATTAACCGAATAATCGGTTAAACAAAGAATGTACGATTTTTCTATAGTGCGATTGATTGAGGAGTTTTGGGTCGATGGTTTGTTTTGTTTTGTTTTTCCTTTTGATTTGCGTTATATAGTTTCCTGGAGTGGCAGGTCTATGCCAATAGGCTGCAATTTGTCACCTTTATTGACAAAACTCGTATGTTGAATGTTAAAAAGTTAAAAAGCTTTACGTGCTATACGTCAAATTCAACCGGATCGAAATATCCATCTTAGCGANTGGTCATTCAAGACGGGGGGTTTACCCTCCATTCGCTGGAAACTTGCAAACCAGCTACCCACATTGACCTCACGCAGCCTGGGTTGGGCCAGAAATATAGCAAACATCACGAGGCCGCGAACCCACGTGAACACCCACATGGTACAACCTCACTGGACGTTGCTTAACTTCACTGGTGGGAACTGGTGTATTTAACGTGCCATAGTCGCTGGCTCATGTGTAATTTAAATATTAAAAAAAATATTAGTCAGACGCCACCGAAATAACATGGACGCCGCAAACTAGAACCTGCTGAAAACATTTGGGCCCCCACAATGCCACACCGATAGGAACACCGTTACCTTTCTCGCAAGAAAATAAGGCGTTGCATTGAAGATGAGAGAATAGCCCGAAGATATAATTTCGTATGCGAGGGTTCTGGTTGTGCATTGTACTTGACTACTGAATTACTCGTTCATTCTGGTTGACCTTGATTCAACTTGCCAGTGTTGGATCTATTGTACGCCATATGGACCGCAGTTCAGATAACAAACCAAATTATTTGCTTTGCTTTACTGTGGAAGAGGGGAATTCTACCTAATTAGACACCATGTGGAAGCGCTGCGCTTCATTGCTTCAATTTTGGTTCCGAATAAGAACACCGCTCAGTGTACCAGCCGCTATAACATTTAGCACCAGATCTGCGTATTCAGCCATGACGTTCCAGTGGAGCTGTCATACCCACAATCATTTGAAATATTTCTGCACTAATTTACTGGGAGTGTAAAGATCGACTTGCTTTCCGGGATGCCTGGTCCGCCCATAACTTTCTCACAGTGCTGGGTCAATACGCGGACGAATTTTCTGCACTTTTCTGAGTGGACAATCGGAGTTGCTCAGAAAATAATCATCTTCTCCACTCAGCTTTAAGATTGGTGCTCTGCAATGAAGACGGGCAAATGATTATTAAATTTAAATTTAATGAGAGAATCAATGACGTCAGAGGGGATAAATTTTTGGAGCTCAACATTGATTCCGGCTCAAGATGGACTGAGCATATCTAATCTATGCCCTATATGAAGGCTCAACTCTATAATTTTAAAAATTATGTTGTCCACTTATAAGCAACTTTTTGTTTCGATCGCAAGTTATTGCATCAGATTCTGGGGAGGAGTGAGCTTATCTGAGATAATTTTCAAACAACAAAAGCAAAAAGCAAGTTCTAAGCATTGCTCTAAAGAAGGGATTCTTGGATCACTACAGGTATTCACCGAACACAAACTACTCACTCTCCCCTCAATATATGTATACGAACAAATTAAGTTCGTTAGAGCCACTCTGGGACAATTTACACGTCTAGCATGTTTGATTTCGAAATGGCGGCCATTTGAAATTTCCAAGATATGACTTCCAAGAGTGTCTAAAACTAGGCGAATTTTTTGCAATGGGATATTGAATGATTACATAGGACACCAATGTTGAGGAACCTGCCTTTTAGACATAATTCGCCTAGTTTTAGACATTTACCTAGGCGAATTATTTCTAAAAGTAGGCGAAGTGTCTAAAACTATTAGGCGAATTTTGTCTTAAAAGCAGGTTCCTCAACATTGGTGTCCTATGCAATCATTTAATATTTTTTTGCAAAGTACTTCTAATTCTATTGTCTTTCTGAAAATGTATCACAAGATGGGGGTTCGTATTTAAAAAAAAAAGTTGGACCCCCTGGGGGCTACATGGGACCCGCCTCTGAAAATTGGTCATACCATCAGGTGGCTTATTTTGGGGTATAATACCATGCAAAATTTCAAAACTCCACATAAATCTGTTCAAAAGATATTCAGGCGGTCTCGGACTTCCCTGCCTTGGTGGTCTGCAGATATTTCTGAACAGAAACACTTCCAGCAATAGGAAACCTCTGCCAGGCAAGGTGGATTACCTCAGGCCGAGCGAATGGTTTATTGTCTTTGGCTTGACAAGTCCGGTCCATTTTCTATTTAAAACGTCCTCCGGCGAGACGAATATATTATTATTTATTATAATAACTTATTGAAAAACAACATTCGGTAAAAAATATCAGCCCGAAACTTTATAGAAAAGTAATAATAGAAAATGCAGAAAATCTTCTCGTATAAACCTACGCGACATCATCTTCCACAACTAGGAGAACAAATTCGCAAGGTCCAAATTTCACAAAAATCCAATCCATTGAAAATTATTAGAAATGATTCTCATTTATTGAAGAAAAAAAAATCTGTGAATATAAATGAACTAGCCTGTATTATGTGATTATCAAAAAATAAACAATTTTTTTTTTTATAAACCAGAATTGTTGCATAGAATTTGTAAGATAGGAAGGGGTTGAGCTTAATTGACAAGATCAGTAGTTCCTATGTTATGATAATAATTGTACATAATACTGATGGGTTTACTCTACCCCCTCCCTTCCATTTTCTAAAAAAATAATTATAATAATGTTTTCACCGCAGGCAATTTGAAAAAAAGGAAAAAAAAAAAACGCAGGAAAAATATTGAAAACATGTTTTTTTATTATTTATTTTTTGAAATAATTCATTTTGTTGATATAATAGACGGGAGCCGCAGTTACTATTAAGGGCATTCAAGCTCATAAGGGATATAGAATTTTCAGTCATAGGATATGATGCGGAAGGTTTAGAATTCGGATTAAAGCAACGTCTGCCTTTCCAGATCGGCAGACGTTGATATTTAAAATATAACTGCCAGAAATTAAAATAAAAATTTCATATTGTCAACGTAGACAAGAATTATGTTACCGCTGAGGGGGGACTCTATTTTGGTTTGCAATTTCCAATAAAAGTCCTTATTATTTTACAGCACGGTTGAAGAACTGTTGGTTCTGTGAAAAATATACTTTACTCAATTTAAATGGCCGCTATGAGGCTTCGGTTGAGCCAAAAGGGCACAAATCCATTAGAAAGAAAATAAATCACATTATATTGTATTTTCATTGAAGTCCAATCTACTCTGCGATTTTCTTTTCTTTTCAATGCCGCTTTTCACGCATCCCGGCACGTAAAACCGGCAATTATGAGAGCGATGGGGAATATTTCGTTGTTTTTTTTTTCACGAATCCTGCTCAAAAGAGAATGGGTGGCCATAGACAATCTGAATATGGATATCAGTTATGACGTAATAATTGAGTATTAGTAATAACAATGAGTATTGTTAAGCAATACTCATGTCAGACTAAATAGACTGTCCAGTTGGAAAACATCTCTAGCGTATCACTAATACTTGGAATTATCATACAGAACAGAGAGTTGTTGTAATCACTGGCACACCGGTGCGGCGCAACGCGACGATCTCATGTTCCTATCATTTAAATGTAAATCACTCTCCTGAGTGGTGAGCTCGACTGTTGTTATAAGAGAAACGGACATATTAATTTGAATTTCAAAATCATATCAATGCAAAATTGCAATGTGGGCTGTTCAGTATACCGGGTGATGATGATCATTCAAGTGCATTAACAACGCTAGAGATGTTGTAGTAGTGCGGGGAGCTAAAAGAACATTTCCAGAGCGACCGGATGTATGTGTCCATAGGTCTAAGGGTGCTCTCCGACAGCTGTTTACTTATAAGCAAGGAAAAAACAAATAGCCATATTTGTTCAAGAGTTTCTAGGATATAGGAACGTTTCGGGATGCAACATTTATCATTCCTAAATTATTGAAAATTGCTCAAGCGAATTCGTGTGAAAAATTCTGTGATTTCCTCAAGTTTATATCTACTCCCACTTATACCCTATATTATTCAGTTTATATAACAACTAATAATTTTTGTGTTCAAATTTAGTATAGCAGTTCCCTGTTCCCTGCAATTGAAATAAACTGAGATTAACAATATTATATTTGTAGTTTGGGTGGAATGTATTATTCCACCTTGTATGTAGAACAAACATTAATTATTTAGCTTCAATTTCCTCTCAACTCTATCACGTATCTCTGGTAGAATGACTGCTATTGCTAGTTACATTTCCATTTCCTGGTGGCTCCTCAATTATTTTAATATCTCTATCAAAAATCTACACACAATCTACTCCTATTCAAAGGAAAAAGGATTTCCATGACGATTTACAAAATATAGCATAGTCAGGATGTCAAGACTTGAACATGCTAGAAAGGAATCGAGTCTAGTTTGGTTCACATACATTATACCAGAAGGAAGATTATCTGATGCACGAAGCACATTAGCTTGCTGTGTGAGAGAGCTAAACGAAAATAACATGAAATCGGGCAAAAATATGGCTCGGGATGACCTAAAATAAGTTGTTGTTTAAATATAAATACAACTCCCCAGAAAACAGAAGAAATCTGGCTCATCAAAGATCAATGGATGAGCAGCATCCTTTAAAAGATCGAGAAAGTACACGCAGACAAACTAGCGAAGAACAAAGAAAGAATAAATGAAAGAGACTAGATGTCGGACGAGATCCCTTCCATGTCCTCCAATAGGTGTAAAAAAAATGTCTAATTCATGCAATTCCATGGGTTGGCTGGGTTTGAAAATAAGCCTTTGAGTTTTCCAGTCATAGCGTCTTCCCACTATATTATGATGATTTTCAAAAATTCAATGGTTAATTTTTTTTTTTTTTAGGAAAATCAATAATTTTTTTCTATTTCTTGCTTGTCTTTGATTTCTCTCATCTCCATGTCTGACTTTCAACTTTTAGTTTCTATTTTCTCTTCCATTGCTCTCTCTAGGGATTCCTAAAAGAAAATCTTTGAGTGCAAATACAAACAAATTCCATTAATAAAAAGAAAAGATTTCCAAAAGCTTTAGACTAGAAGAAAAAAAAGAAAACTCAATTAACAATTTTTTTTTTGAAAATTATTTTCATTTTTTTTTTTTTTTTTTTTTTTTTTTTTTTTTTTTTTTTTTTNTTTTTTTTTTTTTTTTTTTTTTCATTTTTAACAATGTTTATTCAATATATACAGGGTGGTTCAATCAGTATCTAGGAATAAAAAACAGAAGTCTGACCAACAAAAGAATAACAGAAATTAAACTAAAAAATAATACCACCTAAATCCAATATGAACATGACTATTGTTACCTAGGTCAAAGATTTTCATTCTGCAATCAACGCTAAGTGGCAAAAATGCCCATCACGGCGTACGCGGCACGGAGGACAAACGGATTTTTTCATTCGATTTTTGGATTCTACGTACCTTGAAACATTACGATTCCAAAGATTCATTAATGAAAATAATAAACCAAAAACAAACATGAAACTTAATGGTGTGCCAAAGAAGAATGTAAAGAAAATAAATATACTTGATGATCTTACCCTGAAAGACCGAATTAAAAATTTAAAAATTCTTGAAAAAACAAAAATAAAGAATTTGGAATTGTGCTGAATATATTGCCAAAATATAATTTGAAAAATGAGACAAAATGAGACAAGTTCATAAGTGGTATTCCACAGATGGACACAGAATATGCTCTAGACACACAAACCACAAAATAGGACAGGATAAAGACAATTACTAGAATCTCTTGCTCCAGAAGGGGATATTTTGGGCTAATGACGGACGACATTAAGAAGAAAAGATTATCGATTTACAGATAATGACCGCAAACTCGAAAAACAGTTGGAAATAGAAGGATGAAACTGGAGACATGAGCTGTGAATACCTGCTGAAAAATGTCATACGAATAACTCAAGACCGTAGCATACCTGTTTTTCACTTTTTGTTTTATGTTCTATGACATGCAAAAACAAAATGTCTTACAGAATAGTACACATCTTTACTTAAAGGCAATATTTTGCTCAATGATGAGCCGATTTAATTAAAAAAAAAAAAAAAAAAACACCCCGTATATATACCAAGATGAGTTAAAAACTCAAAAGTTTCAAATTGACTATATCACTTACTGTCGAAAAATGGAAGAAAGACTTGGCACCTGGTAACTTATCAAAATGAAGAACATACCTGAAACACACAAAGTCAGTTCAATGAGCAATTTGAAAGGCAGCCAACGTCTATGGCACGTTAAATACACCAGTTTCCGTAAGATCACTGAAGTTAAGCAACGTCCAGTTAGGATTCACTAGTGGGTGACCCACTAAATAAGACATCCCACTAATCTGTTATTGTCAGACTGGCCGCAGCCTGGAGAAAAAAAATTAATTAAAATATAACAGGGGTATACAGGGTGGTCGCCAATTTATGATCACTCGATAACAGAGGTATACAGGGTGGTCGCCAATTTATGATAACTCGATTTTTCTCAGAACCAGTTTGAATTTTCGAAGAAGAAGAAAAAACGTATAAATTTGATTTTTACTGCGGTTCTTATGATACCTTTTATTTCAAACAGGGTGGACCAAAAAGGTACGGTGCCTATACTTTTGATATTTATATACGAGCCCCCAATTTTTCGTCCATTTTTAAAAATTTGAAATTATACATACTTTTACGAATCACTTTTTTTGGGTTTTTTGTTTTTTCACATATTCCTACTAATTTCACATCAATAAATGTGGTCTATCAAATAGTATTAATTTTTCATGCTGAAAATTATGATGCCATTAGAATGTAATAGCATCATGATGGGGGTTTATCTAATAATTAGATAATTCCCCGGACCACTCTAGTTATAACTACAGAGTGATCCAAAATATTAAATTGGATTTCCAATGAAAAGCAAAAGTGTGGCTCACTCATCAAATATCGTAAGTTGATGAATTCTTGTTGAACATCGTGGTGCTGTTGGATAAGCCCCCGAACTTCTTTGGGCAAAACTAAATGGTTAATTTGGAACACTCTAGTTCCAGGGCATTATCTAATGCAGGGGTTCCCAAAATTTTTGATACCCCGCCCCCCTTTCTCGAAATGAAATCCTCACACGCACCCTCCCCTTTACAGTATAATTTATGAATGGGTATGGTTGCTGCTGAATGTTATCTCATTCAAAACGTTCATGTTGAATGCTATCTCATTCAAAACGTTCATGTTGAATGCTATCTCATTCCAAACGCTAATATGTGATAGCATTAAAATTTTCTAAACATCATGTTCAATAAAATTACCTTTGTAAAAAAAAAAATGTGTACATTTATATTTTAACTAAATGATAATAATTCAACTGGTCTCGTGCCCCCTTGGCTTGCCTTCACGCCCCCCCAATTTGGGAACCACTGATCTAAAAAAGTTGAAAGTCAGACATGGAGATGAGAGAAATCAAAAACAAGCAAGAAATAGATGTTCAGTAAGAAAAACTTATGCCATTAGATTGGTCACTACTTTTCATTGATATGCAATTTATCGGAAAATGTGACGAAGACCAACCACACTGTACTATTCTAAATCAGTATGTAGGAAATCGAAATATGGAGAAATTCATTCTCATACAAACTGGGTCCAATTCCACGTAAAATCGTGTGATAATAAATAGACGAACACCCTGTATATGAAAGTCAAAAAATAAAAAAACGTGAGAAGTTTGAGTTAAAAAAAATATTTTGAAAAGTACAGTGTTTAAGAAATAAGAAAAAACGAGAAGTTGCAATATGATTGCTACACCTTTCATGTTCGAGTTGTCACAGATATGAAATGGAGAGAGAAAATATGAAGCGAAGAAAATAACAAAGGTCTTTTTTTACAAAAATATATTTAGTCTAATGGTTCAAATCACGGGATCTGCAAGGGCATTTATCTAATGGCACCACACACCTTTGCGAGTGGTGTGGGGAGCGCAAAGACCTAGAGCACCTGGTGATGTGCTGCACACGTCATCGTTTGGGGAGGCGGCAGCTTTTTGACGTGCGTGATCTTGAGTCAAGACATTTGACTACCGTACCATACTGCGGAGCCCTCTCCGCTGCCAATGTGTGTACGGTTTCCTAAACCAGAGGGGTATCGTGTCGTGACACCATATTTCCAGAGTTTAATAATATTTTTTTTTATTCTGAAGTGTAGTTATTAGTTATTTGATTTTCTATATTGTATATTATTATAATTATTAATAAAAATATGGCTGTATGGATTTCTAATCCACTGCCAATTGCCAATAAATTAAAAAAAAAAAAAAAAAAATTNAAAAAAAAAAAAAAAAAAAATTGTTCATACAGACAGAGAGATAATTCATTTTAGTCTTCACTGAAACACGCATACTCGTACTAAGCGTTCATTTGTACAACCCTGTATAATATTAAGGCTATTTGAATTTAAACGCCTCTATGCCCCCTCTTCAAATTATAGCTATATGTACGAATATATAGAGGAGAATATGTGAACTGAGACGAAGTATATTCTATGCAAAGGCTCCCCTACCCCAAACAGAACTTTGTGAAGCACACCCAAGCTCTATCTTGATTACTTTATTCAATTTGAAAGGGTTGTTGTGTGGTGATGTACCTGAATGACCCATCCTTAAATTATTTACCCGCTCGTTCATTACTTGCTCCAAAACATATAGAGGAAACGGACATGTAAGGTCCATTTTACTTTAACACAGGGTCCAACTTAGTCGAGTGTCACACACCATTCAACACCCAATGATCAAGTTGGAAAAATCTTTCAAAAATTTCCTTCACAATTTCTGCGTAGCTTTTCTATCCTGAGTTCCACATTTTTCCTTTCCACTTTATTATCTTGCAAGTTGGGGCATTACCAAACTTCCATTAGGGACCCCTAATATAATTTTTAAAAACTAGGGGGGGGCATGTCATCCTCCTTCTAAGCAAACATAAAACTATAATTCCGTAGATTTTTAAAGATATACATAGTCCGCAAGAACCCCAAAGTATTGAACGGTCATTATTATTTACCAACATTATATTAGACATCCTAAAACACTACCGTTATTTATGACGAGGATTCATTTCCTTGGAAATGTCTACGAAGTAGACGAAACTCGAGTCAGAAGTGAAAAAGTAAGTGAATCCTCGTCATAAATAACGGTGTTTTTTAAAACCCCAAAGTACTTTAATGAGGGATATTAAAGTTATGCATGGCCGGATGACCTTACTTCGGCTGCACCAGGCTCAGATGTTCCTAAGAATATCTAACCGTGGTGCAGCCGAATACGTCGATTTCGGGTGTCAGAAAAAACGCTCCACATGATATAATGCGATGGCTGCCCCCATTGCATCTTATTTTTCTGTTTTCTGCTAGTCACCTACACATATCCCCACACATATACCATTATTTCTATAGTGTTCCAAGATTACCCTGTATTCCTTTGGAACGTCAACTATTTTCCTCCCTCCAGTCTATTTAATCAGAATAATCCAGCAAGATATGAACATGGACAAAGTTGGGGAACACTATTTAATCTATTTTCCATTGAAAAGTGACATCGTTATTCCGATAACAAAGATTGCTAAGTTTCAATTGTGTGCGAATAAGAGAACAAATATTTCACAAAAACAACAAACAACACAGACAAATGAGTGCAAATCTGTGAACAAATACTAAAACAGCAAATGTCAGCGGGAACAAATATTTCACAAAATAAATACAATAAACAACACAGACAAATCTGTGAACAAATCAGCAAATGTCAGCGGGAACAAATATTTCACAAAACAAAAACAACAACAAACAGCGCAGACAAATCTGTGAACAAATAGACAAATACTAAATCAGCAAATGTCAGTGGGATAAAATATTTCACAAAAACAACACAGACTTATGAGTACAAATCTGTCAACAAATACTAATTCAGCAAATGTCAGCAGGATCAAATATTTCACAAAACAAAAACAACAACAAACAGCGCAGACAAATCTGTGAACAAATACTAAATCAACAAATATATCAGCGGATTCAGCGGGATAAAATATTTCACAAAAGCAACACAAACAAATGAGTGCAAATCTGTGAATACTAAATTAGCAAATGTCCGCAGGATCAAATATTTCACAAAACAAAAACAACAAACAAATCTGTGAACAAATACTAAATTAGCAAATATCATCGGGATCAAATATTTCACAAAAAAACAAGAACAAAAAAATTAGTGGAAATCTGCTGATTTATGAACAAATATTAAATCAGCAAATATTATGCTAACTAAAAGTCATCTACATGAAGCGTATCAGAACTCATGAGAATGACTATCCAACTCACAGTGGAAAGATACATTAGGTTCCTATTAAAACATTTGTTCAAAGAGGAGCATCTTGATATGTCATCCAAATTAGGAGCGACATAAGAACGCCTTGAAGTAGCCAACTCACAGTGGAAAGATACATTAGGTTCCTATTAAAACATTTGTTCAGAGAGGAGCATCTTGATATGTCATCCAAATTAGGAGCGACATAAGAACGCCTTGAAGTAGCCAACTCACAGTGGAAAGATACATTAGGTTCCTATTAAAACATTTGTTCAGAGAGGAGCATCTTGATATGTCATCCGAATTAGGAGCGATATAAGTACGCCTTGAAGCTAACAATGATAAGCAAATGTAACTTTACATCATCAGGGCCTGAATTGGGAGGGACATCAGTATGACAAATTTAGTGCTTAAGAATATCAATTTTACCTCTATCGAATCTACCGTTGACGGTTTTTGCGGATATTTGGTGGTGTTCTCTATTTTTTTTGATTGTTTGAATTTTGTATGCAAGTCAATAACATACATTGAAAACGACTTTTCTTGAGATATTTTGTACGGATATTGTCTGAAACTCGAGATTTGGGCTCTGGGGACCTTAAAACTTTTAGTGGCATTGAAAACTCGACATCGAAAATTTCAGGCCATTGCAATAGCTTTTTTTTATGAATAAGGTTTCACACCTTTTTCATAAAAGGTGTTTTTAAGCGTTATATATCAATCGAAATCACTAGTCTCGTCCCTGAAATGCATGACATGCAATATTCTAAGCAAAAGTTTTAAATAAGGAATTGCCAAGTACACTCTACTCGCAGATGCTAATTGGGGCGAGGTCTACCAGTAGACAGTGCATACGATTCTACAACTCAAGAGGCATCATATGATATCTAGTTTATAAAACTAGTCATTCCACCTGACTTACTAACATCTACAATACACAACTACACGGTAATTGCATGGACAACTGATTTAAATTTTATTGCTCCCGCACCGCTTGGCAATTGTTCCGTTCATTCAGGAAAAATTGTATTTTGTTTACGTAAGAAAGGTTGTCAAAATAATTATTACTTTTCAATTAGCAAAAATCCGTCATTACTGTGGGCTCGAGCCGCCGGCCTTTACACGAATTCTCATATTTAATCATGGGGATGGGGTCAATCCGTTCTTTAGTAATACAACCCTAAATAGGTTTAAGGTTGAAACATCCATACATTGTGGGATTACATTCATTTTTCTGTTTAAGGTTGAAACATCCATACATTGTGGGATTACATTCATTTTTCTTTCACATGGTGTCCATCCCACTCTGAAACCAGTGACTACAAAGCTGTTTAGTTTGTCGGTAAACGGAATCCAAAATTCATAATGGGATATCAAATTTTGATATATAATATCAATAATGAACCTTTGAAATCGTAAAGAAAATAAAACCCTCAATTTTTAATATTTAGCGTCTTAAATGTTGTAGAATTCATAAACCGAAGAAAAATTCGTGCGGAGCACATTTGTCACTCAGACTAGCGTTGACTGATTTTGAGACGAAATGCTTTAAGGCATAATTAGATCCCAGAAAAGACTATGACATACCAAATTTCATTAAAATCGATCAACGCTAAAGTATGTTGTCACACCCGGCGGTACAAAATATCTATTTTTAATGAGTAAAACATTATTTAGCCAGTGTCAAATGTAGTCATCGAGGGGTGCAAGCAATCTTCATTAGGTGTCAGTTAGAGATTATGATCCCGAACCTTCCTGACAATCCCGAATTTTCGGGACTGGAACGGTCACAATCCCGGGATCCTGGGACTGATCCCGGGAATCTTCCAAATTTTAAGTAAAAGTAGGTACTTACTACAATAAGTAGATAAAATAAAAATAAAAAATCAAGTTTTAGAGTTTTCAACCAAGAGTTTTCAGCATAGCATCATTACATTTTTTAAACATTCCATTTTTACCGTCTTTGGACACTAAAAAATAACTTCAAACGGATGAAAGATCTGAATCTTTTTTGTGCGATATGAAACTGTCTATTTTAAAGTCCAACCGAGCACAAAAGTAGTTGCGTTCAAAAAAGATGTTAGAATATATTAGAACATTAAAAATTAAGCCATTGCACTCTTTTACAAGTCTTTTGACTATAAAAGAAACTGAAACAAGTGAAATACCGACTGCTTTGCATTTACCAAAGGGCTAGGTACCTATTTTTAGATAATTCGCATGAGTCGTACAAACAACACATCGGTCATCCGTTCATTCGGTCTACACAAAGAAGAAAGGGATTTAAAAAGTTCTTACATTTTTTTATTGCATGGTAGATGGCATATCGACTTTCATGTAACGTTCAAGGTTGATGTATTGGGGCCTCATTTTCAAATTCAATAAAAAAGTATGGGTTTTGTTCGTTTTTATTATATCAATGTCAATCACGAAAATCCCGGGATTGGATGGCGAATCCTGGGATCAAAATTTCAGCCATTTTCGGTCGGGATCCCGGGATCTTAATCCCTAGTGTCAGTCCTAATGAAGCTTGTTGTTTGGAAGTACACCCAGCCTTTTAAAAAGTAGGCTACAAACTAAAGATGAGAAAAGTTATTAGCAATTTCTACGCATAGAGGGAAACGGTAATGCTATAGAGAGTAGGCACCGAACAAAAGGTTGTGGCCTGGTAGCATAAAGTAAAGCAACACCGACCACAAATAAAAATAAGAATCTATTAAAGAAGTGGCTCAGCCAGTGTCAGATTTTTTGACAAGGTAATATTGGTTTGAATGTTTTTATTATTATTATATTTGTACCGGCTGTATTTTGTTGCCTGAACAATAGCCCCCGCCCCCCGCCGCCGCCAACGGAACATTCATTCCAAGTCTTGTTGAAAATATCATTAGGATAAACAACATTATTGTTTATATTAAACTTAACAAACAATATAGCAAATAAAATGTATACAAGAATCCAATTATATTTCCAATGTAAACTTTTCTAAGGATTTGTTTAGAAAACCCTCATAGAAAGGCTCTGGCCATCTCATCTGAGTATGCAATTGAATTGATAAGTAAACAGTACGTATACAGCGTGAGCAGAAAATACACTTAAAAATATAATATAATTGGCAGAAAGTAAGTAGCCTAAAATATGAATTTTTTATTTGAGTGGTAATTGTTTTTTAAAAATAATTTGTGTATCAACTACTAAAAATTTTTTATAGAGTTACAGAGCGCTTTCGTCTATTACAACATCTCTATAAAAAATTTTTTAGTACTTGATACACAAATTATTTTTGAAATATTATTTAATTATGACTACTAACTTCCTTCTTCAATTAAATAAAGTAATTGCTTTGTTAGCTAGTTCAATAATAAACCCATGTGTCACATTGGCACTGCAGAGTTTTTCAATTTAAAAGAGTGTTCGCGATGTCGTTGTTGAGTTTCTGTTTAAGTTAATATCAGTTTTCGAGGTAGGTAAGGTAAAATCGGTCTAATTTACCGAAAAATTTGGCTTCAGTGATGTTAAAATCAGATAGCAACTCAAAGGAAATATGGTTGAAAAATATTGAAATTTTAATTGAACCGTGGGCGTGGCGAAGGACGGTGCACCTACAGTTTCTAAAGTCATTTTCAAGAGACAAGAATTTGTCTCTTGGAAGGGTGAAAGAAATGCCAAATGTTGAAATTTAAATTTAGTCCTGTAAAATTGAGGTCAACTAAAATCCATAACAATAAAAAAATTGAAATTCGGACAACTAACGTGGGAAATCTCCAAACTTTTTAACAAGATTTTGTTGAATTGGGATACTGTGTCAAGTAAATCCATAATGAGGTAAAGAAAATACTATATCTTCACCTGACTATTAAATTATTGAGATGTTAATTAGAGCTGACTAGTTTCGTACTCTCCTGAGCACATCATCAGAGCTTGAAGTGAGTGTCTTCAGGTTCCATTTAAATTTCATTTGATGGATTTTGTTGCAACCTGTATACGATGGTATTTTTAAAATGCGAAGTAATTTTAACTCTTTATGTAGTCATTTTAAGCCAATCTCTCAACTCCTGCAACTCCAAAAGTGGGGGGGGGGACATTATGTTCACCCTGAGTAACTAGGTTTGATTTTAAATTCGTATGGGAACAATGGGTAGAAACCTATATGATTCCAATATGGAACGGTCCTATTCCATAATAACTTTATGCGTCATTCCTCTACGTCCAAAGTAAATATAGGCGAACAATTTATAACAATCTTTTTGAAAAGAAAAGACTAATTTACAGCACAAGAATATATAATCGTGCGTGTTAGGCAAACCATAAAAAATTGCAGTCTAACCCTCCCTCCCCCCCACATTCAAATGCCAGATAAGACTGAACGACCCACAGAGAGGCAGAATGTATTGAAAGCTGGCAATAAATCAGTAAACTAAGGAGCTTAGTAATGATTAAAATTAAGGTTCACTGAGACAATTAAATGTAGCCACCGAAGGGAGCAAGCTAGATAGCTTCTGTAGAGTGTGATGCTCCTAAGACCGCTTAAATACAGTATTAGGTTCGGTGATACGAAGGGCATCCCGCCTTTAAAAAACTCTGCTTCAAAATAAAGACGGCAAATCATCAGCAAATTGCAATTACTGCTCATTGATACTATGAGATGAAAGCGAGGGTTATCAACAAGGGTACAGCTAAAAGTTAGTAGCCATTGAAAAGAAGGTTGTGGCATGGTAGAATTAAGGAAGGCAATGCTGACCCCAAATAGAATTGGGAAGGGGTGAAGTTAAAGAAGAAGAAGACTGAGACAAATAAATACCGATGAATGTAAAGGAAACCGGACCAACAATTAATATCTCACCCAAATATAAAATATCAGAATATATTTCCGAAGTGATATTTTTGGGTAACGCAAGAGATTTTTCTTGTGGGCTCTTCTTTACAGAGAAGGTGAACTATACAAGCTAATTATTACTGGAAGATATTTGAGGGTTACCTCCTCACTGATCGAGTCCACCTGAGTTGATGGTGTTAAAATATAAGAAAATAGGGAAGCCAGCCATAAATCTGTAAGAGTTAGAATTTCAATTAGGTAACCAGAACAGTGAAAAGCATAGAATTGACGAATTTGGGAAAGGGTCGCCGCACCTGTGTATTGTCAATCAAAGTATAGAATTGACGAATTTGAGAAGGGGCCGCCGCACCTGTGTATTGTCAATCAAAGTATAGAATTGACGAATTTGGGAAGGGGCCGCCGCACCTGTGTATTGTCAGTCAAAACATAGAATTGACGAATTTGGGAAGGGGCTGCCACTCCTGTGTATTGTCAGTCAAAGCATAGAAATATTAAAAATGACCATTTTCCATTTGACAATAATTACATTCGAATACAACTGAGAAATGAGTTGATGGTGTAGTGGTAATACGAGTAGAGCGTGAGTTGAAACCCAGCCAACCCATGGAACTACATGCTCATGAATTAGAAATGGAAGGGGCCGGTAGCTGGATATCCACATCTAGTCCGGCGTCCTCAGTGTATGCTATCAACAACTTTCCGTGATGAACATGGAAAGTAAGTAATTAGCTGAGAGAGTTGAATTGAGGGTTGGCACTATTTATTGATTTGTGATAAGATCATGTGACGGTTTCATCAATTTGAAACACATTAAAAAATTAAGGCAATCATTTTTTTATTGTCTCGAATAAGTTCCAACTTATTTCTTCTTCTACTTGGCGCTTATAACCACTTCATGTTTAGTAAATCAATTATATGTTGGAAGTTTTTATTGTATTTTATAACGTAATGAAATCCTCGCGATGCAGAAGGGATTGCATGCAATGCGTTTTACATTAAAATTACATTATGTTGGTGAACTGCATTAGGTTTATGAGTGCTAATCTTAGATTATTTCAATATATCAAATTTCAAACAGGCAAGCGAATATGGCTCACGCTTTTATACGAGACCAAACTATAAGTTTGAGTATTTGACTATACTCAAACTCAAGAGTCAATTTTTTAAGGTCCTATTTAAAGGTCGCGTTATTCTTCTAAGGCCCGATTCACACTATAATGCCTGTCTCAGTTCGGTCTCGATCTGGTAAAGTGATGTGATAATCACACTATAATGCCTGTCTCGGTTCGGTCTCGGTCCGGTCTCGATCTGGTAAAGTGATGTGGTAATCACACTATAATGCCAGTCTCGGTTCGGTCTAGGTCCGGTCTCGATCTGGTAAAGTGATGTGGAGATCACACTATAATGTCAGTCTCGGGTAGGTCTCGGTTCGGTCTCGATCTTGATCATCTCAGTTAACGATTCAGTTCAGTCTTCACACCTTCAGACGTCAGTAATCGAAGACGGGTGCATTTGTTAAAAAAAAAATATTAAAATTGTAAAATTAACGTCAAAAGTAAAAAATGACATCAAATTTTTCGATTCAAGACTTAGCGGTTATCGCTCTTATTCTTGACGAAGAAGATAACATTATCAACCAGCGTAAATTAATAATAATTAATAAGTCTATTAATTTATTATTAATAAATATAAGTATTTAAAAATCTCTTAATTAATTAATCAAGTGTATATTATTTATTAAAAATAAATAATATACACTTGCGGCAAGCTTCA